>JASVER010000043.1:1402137-1572087 GCA_030449065.1 Oceanodroma leucorhoa
CGGCGCGGCACGGCGCGGGTGTCCCGCCGGGTGGCAGCCGGGGCGGGGGGCTGCCGGCCGGGAACACCGGCAGGCCGGGGGACGGCTCTCACTGCCCTGCTCCGGGGGCGCCGGAGCACTTCCACGGGCAGAGAAACGCGAAGTTAAGGCTTGCGATCCTGGCGGTTTCTGGGCGTTTTCACTTCAAAAGGGGGTTCGTGGTGGGCAGCTCTGAGGGAGCATCTTTAAGCTTCCTGTGCTTCCTCAGGTAGGCATAACGTTAGGTATGAGATACGGTTTATCAGTGCCGATGCCAGTGCTGCATCATTCACAGTTCGTGGGATTAAGGTGGTGTATTACAGAGCGCTCTCGCCCRTCAGCTGCTGTTGGGGAAAGGCAGTACGCCCAGGCCTGCCGGCTGAACCAATTTGCCTGTCGGGAAGCAGCACCCAGCTGGATTTAGTCAATCTGTGAAATTCACTGCCACGAATCACTGAATCGGACAGCATCTCGTGGCTTAAACAGCCGTGGTATAACTCCGTGTTTCCCGGTGCCATCTACAGTGCGCTGAGTTAGGCGTATTGCCCCTTTACCCTCAGCCAGGCATTGCAGGCCTTCCCGCTCAGAGGTAGCGGAGGGTGTCCTTTAACCGAGGAGGTTGCAGAGATGGTGTTTGTGAAGCAGATGAAGGTGTGCGGCACACTCCTGGGACACCGCGAGGGGACAAGAGAAGACACATTTGTGACAAAACATACCTGGGCTCAGTGCAAAACCATACCCAAAGATACACGGGCTCCTACTAACAGCATGTGGAAATAGCACATCCTGATGCTTCGAAGTTAATAGGCAATATTGSTAAATATGTACAGCTGGAGTTGCTTTCAAGCATCTCAGCTACCTGATGCTGTCTCCTCCAAGTTAAAACTTAAGGCTATTCAAGAGGGATTTTAGCTCAAATCAGCACATCATGTATCAGTTCAAAAAGCAGTGTAAGAAGCTCTTTACTCTCCCCTGGAGAAAATGGGCATCTCCTAGTGAAATACAGGTCTTCCATTAAGAAAGGAAAAGTATGTGGCTGATTTTCAGCTAAGAGTGTGTTTTATCTCTGAGATACCTTTGCTGCTCCTTTTAAACAGGAAAATTTGGAAACTATAGAGCCTTTTCACCCAAGCATCATTTCCTGACCAGGTGAGTTTTCACCTCCTCRGTCCAGCCCAAAGAGGGAGTTCGGGTTAGTAATGGCTCTCATAAGCTGTGCAAATACAACACAGGCACAATTACATGATAGAGATGGTTCTTCTGAGGCAATAAGCTGTTGGCTACTACAGGTGGCAGGACAAAGCAATAATGCAGCAATTCCTATTATCTGTAATAACGTAATAGGATGATCTTTATTTTTATGTCACTGGTTTGGTAGCTTTAATTTTTGAAATCAAAATAGCAAAAGACACTGTCCCTAGCGAGCCAGCGCTATTCGTGTTTTGCACTGATTAAAATGCAGAGTGCTGGCTGCTAAGTCTGTGTTCAACGTGGATGGGGGCATTACACCCAGATACATACTGGCCTTCCGAGGAAGAAGAGACGAATGAAATAATGTCTTTCCAGCTTTCATGTGTTAACTCTTTAAGAGCATTCACATTAGAAACCAGCAGGTCCCAGGTACTGCCTGTGCTCCATACCCCACCAACAGCACCCTTGGGTTCCTTGTTAATACTCCCTTATGTATCCTTCCTCGAAGGACCCTTAGGCATCTTACCGCCATCGGTGTTGATGGGTACTACTTTAACCCTTGTTACTGCAGTTTGCTCCTTTCCCCACATGTGTGTGGCTGTGCTCCTAACGCCGTTCAGCCTGAGGAAGAACAACCAAGCGCTCTGGGCATCCGTCAGCCACCCCGGGTGAGTGGGAAGAAAGCACCAGGAAATCAATGTTCGCTTGTGCAGCGGCTCTTCTTCAAAATCTTAATGAATTGTAAAAATTCACTTCTTGCCGAGCAGCGCGTGGATGTAGGATGGAAGATGGAGATGGCAGCTGAAGGGCTGGGGGGGCTGGCCCCAGATGGTGAAGGAGTTTGGCGGACATCCCTCTCAGCCAAGAGCAGGGAAGGACTCCTGCAGCCCAGGAAAGCCTAGACTGAGGAGCAGCAAGAGGTGGAGGAGGATGGAGCCTGAAGCAAGCCTGACCGCAGAAAGGCAGAGGGGAAGGACCTGCTCTGGTTTGGCTTGGACTTTGTTTCTGGAAGGGCTAGATTGCCTGAAGGGCTACAACAGCTCAGTGACCAGAACTGACATCTGTAATCAATTTTAGTGCATCCCCCTGAGCTGAAGTGGGGCCAGAGCGGTGATCGACGGGCTGGACCTGAAGATCTGAGCTGCTGTTACACAGCACAGACTGTAAAATACGTGAGGCTTTGTCCCCTGACGATTCCCCCCAGTGTTTCAGTCACAGATTTTGTGATTTTGTGCCTTCCCACACTTGGTCGCCCCTCCGCTATTTATTTTAAACAAGTTTACAGCCATGCCTCAAACCTGTAGGGACTAACCCTGAATTGCCTCTGGTGAGGATAACCCCTCACCAGCGCTGGCACGAACGGGCTGGAAGCAAGTCAGGGAGATGACGTGATGATTTTTTTTTTTTTCTGTACATCCTCAGAAAGCTGCCTCCATCTCCCCACATCGCCGCTGTGCCTAAAATTGCCTCTTGTTAGCAGCCATCCCCCAGAATGAAGACAAAAAGCGCCAGTGCTTATCTGTGCCCACCAAAAGCACGTTCCTGCTGTTGAGGCACGTAAACATCAAGGCAGTGCCGGTAGTGGGGGGAGATCTCCGCTTCCTCAGGGTGGATCGTGGCTGCTGCCATGTGGTGAGAGGCATTTCTGGCCCGCTTYGCCCTGGCCGGCGAGAGAGGACTTCAGCTCCCCTCCAGCTGGTGCGCACAGCCAGGCTCCTGGCTGCTTCTAGCAAGTGTAGGGTGGGCATCCCAGCTAGATTTTGGCTGTTTGTGGGTTTACAGCTTATCTTTTCCCAGAGCTTTGTAATCTTCTTCTCGAGTAAAACGTTGTGCATATATTTGAAGTTACAAGATTTTATTTTCATCTTGCCATACACACTCATCTATTTAATTCTCTTATATTTATCTTGCCATGCGCACTCATTTGTTTGATTATCCTATATTGAGACCCGTGCTGGATAAAAGGCTAGATTAAAAAATGCAGCTAAATGCATCCAACCCAAAAAGTGGTCCTTCACTCCAGACCAAGTGACAAGAGCAGTCACATTGACTCTGCTCAGGACTAGAGAACATGAAGACCCTGCCCACCCTACACAGCTTTTGACCCTGAGTCCTTAATACAATATAATCATTTTCTCTGTGTGTGAAGGTGTAGGCAGTGCTGTTCAAAGCATCCAAGACAACGTGAGAGCCTGTGCCATTGCCAGTCCRCGTGGTGCTCCCGCAGTGTGAACCTGACAGTCGGTGTCGCACGGCTGGTGCTGCAGCACAGAAGAGTGCTTGAGGATGCTCGAGGATGAAAAGCCAGGACAAAAGGGGGACAGGGGGAGCCAAATCTGGTGTAGTCTCATTCACTGGGAAGGTCTATGGACTAAATTATTTCCAGAACTGCAGACAGGTATTGTTTCAAAGGGAACAAATTCGTTCACTCCAAAAAAGAGCTAGGAAATGAATTAACATGAGTGCAGTGGGGACAATCTGGGACCAAGACCTGTGAGTGAAAATAGGGTAGGCACACCCAAAGAGCTGCTCAGTAGCTAAGGTAGGAGTCAGATGGAAGRGAGGCTTTTAAGTCCAACTTTGCAATACAGCTCTCCTCCCATAACTGAAACAGCTATTTCTTAGCCTGGGATATGCCAAAATTCACTAGGTTCTTCCCTTTTTGCCTTTGGACACCCACTATTGCAGTTATTCCAGCAGTGTCCCATGCTCAGCAGCTCAAGAGCCTGAGCCTGTCCAGGACCAGGAGACACACATGGGGCTGCGTGTGACCTGCACTGTCAGGGCACTCCGCGATGCCAGCCAGCTCAGGCTTTCCACAAAGCAAACTGTGTGCAAACTAGGTCAGAGTAATGTGGCTCTGCCCCTGTTTGCTGGACARTATAACAGTTAGAGCTCTCATCCAGGAACTAGGAAACCAAATTCCTCSGTCTGAAGGAGCTCAAACCTGCGTCTCTTTGCTTTTGTCGGTTTACAGACGCTATAGACACTGAAGCTCCATCTATGTAAGTATATTAAACGGTTCTAGGATACCAAATCTCATTTCTCTGTATTCTTAAAATGTTATCACACCACTAGCTTGGGCTACCTAACACTCTTCCAAGCCTGGTTCAAGAGATGCTACGGGCCAGAGACTATTCCCCATAGGTGGTTTGTRTACAGCTTCTCAGTTTCAGAAAGTAAAGAACTTTAATGATATGGACATCAACCACCCTGTGCCGGTTAGTCTCACTGCATGAGGGTGGTCATTGGCACCTTTAATTTGCTAGCAAAAATTTAACCCAAAGTGTTGGGCACTGTGTCTTTGTGTGATTAAGTATTTTTAAATTTTATTTTGCCTATTAAGATATTCCTTCTCTGTATTTTACCTGCTCAAAAACAAGGTCAGAGGGAATTGTCCTAGTGATGTGGCTGTTGGGTAGGTAAGTTTCGTCTTTTAGTTAAATTCTGGCAAGGGTGAAAAGGGCATAGTGGTGATTGTAGCTGAGGGTAATGAGAGAATTTATTTTTTTGTGGCAGTATGAGACTGTAACAAAGCCTTCAGGGCAGGTTAGTTGCAGTTGAATGAGTATAGGGGTGGTCAGTCCATGGGGAAAAGAACAGCTTAATGCAAAAGTCTGCCATTAATTATTTTAAAATATAAAATGGCAATGACTAGCACTGAGATTTGGCTGGCAGAACATCGTTCTGGGCTGTAAGTACATATTGTTGCAATGCATCCTCCAGACCTGCTGGCCACAGACCAGCTTCCTTTTTTGTCAGYCACAAGGAAGAACTACTGCTTCCCAGCCCCCCAGCCCACAGGTATCATGTTGTTAAAGACAATTCTGCATGTACAAATACAAAAAATAATTCAAGCATCATCCAATGAAATGCAGGGGTGTGCTAAGGGCAGTTCTGCATGCCTTGTAAGGCACAAAACTATTAAGGACTAAGATTTAATAATGACCTTGTCATGTCCTTATGGCAGATAATAGCCTAAGATATGTGATATTTCTTGTATTCCTAACAGTCTCAACTTTTCAAACATCTTCAAACAAACATGTGACTCTGCTGATTTTACCACTCTATAAATGAGATAAGCCATTCAGGCAATTTCTTCGTACCTAGAGTATGCTATATTTCAGTTTTAACGTAGAAATATTAATGAGCCTAGATTTCACAAAAATAAGGTGTGCATGGGTGACCTGGGGAGGCATATGTATTAAATCACGTAAGAATACACAGATGCTTTTCAAAGAAAGCTTTTATCTTCTTAGGTGTTAATGTCAATGTCTTACTGTCAATATTCAGGAGTGAATGTGTTCCTGAGTATTTTCCAATCTATTTCCAAGTGTGCTTTGGTCCCTACCAGAGCACGCCTGGAGACCCTCCTCTTCATCGTGATATCGCCTTTTCTTGACTCTGCAAGAGGCTCCCCCCCACACCTCTCTGAGTAGATTTGTATTGGAAATCTTGATTTCATCACTTCAGTTCACCCCTGTCTAAAAAGGGCAGCTTTCTCACCCATGTCTGCCTGAAGAAGGTGATTGCTGTCCATTCAGTAACAGAAGGGATTGCAGGAAAGCAATTATTCTAAACAGAATACTTTAAGGTGATTACTTAGAAGAAAGGCTTGCCTCATAAGTGTGCTTTCAAGAACAGGTATACAATTAGGAAGATAATTATTTTGATAAATTCTGAACCACTAACAATTATGATGGCTCAAGAAAAGCAGCCCTAAAGTAGTTGAGTCCTGATTCTGCAGATGCTAAGAGCTGGCTGCTTTCAACCCCTACGGAATTCAAATGAGAGTTGAAGGCATTCAGTTTCTCACAAAGTCAGGATTTAAGAAGAGGCTTTCCCTTCCTTAAACATAATCACTCTTGTCTGAAGGGGGGGCACACTGAAGAAAATGATAGGAATATGAAAGGAGATTTCTTTTTCCTTCACCGAGCCATTAGCACTGACAGCCATAAAACCACATCTGGGACCAATACACAAACATTAATAACCAGCCATCAGTGTAGTTTTACCAATTAGTGCTAATTACATTTTGTTAGAAAAACTGGCAGCATAGGGAAGGTGGAGTTTGAACTACTTTTTTGTTTCTTACTGACCTACATAACTAATGAAAAATTTTAATTAACATAGAACTGTATTTTTGTTTCCATCAACATAGTTTAGAGGAGATTACRGGAAAAAAATGATACCTGGCTAATTGGAGAACTGGACTACATAGCACTTACTGGGATGTTTGTTCTTCAGCTCAACGCATGGAGATTTTTGTACTTTTCTGATTATAGCCAAGTTATACTTGCTACTAGTCCTGTGMCTACATTTGGCACTTGCTTTCCATTAGACAGTAATTTCCAGCAGAAGAATGTGAAGTGAAACAATTCCAGGACCTGAAACAATTTAAATCAGTTATGAGTGCTTTTCTTTTCAGCCCACTGGACAAGAAGAGGCAGCAAATACAAAGTTCAATATGCAGTATTTGATTTGCAACACCGTTCTGAGCATGAATAGTATTCATCACCCTTAAGTATAAACTCATGATTAATTTTTCTATGCCCACAGCACACTTGACACAGTTAATTTTCTTCATATTATGACACCTGAAGTTCTGCATAAGAGGACTCAGCGTCTTTCACCTCCAGCTCACAAATTCATTACTYGCTGAAGGTTGGTCTATGTAAATTAAGGTGCCCAGCCCCATCTATTTTCCCACTGGAAAAGTTCTCAAATCACACTTTCTGGCCCTTTTCACTAGTTTGGCAGAAGCAGCCAGAGCAGAATGAGGAGGCACACATTCAACTTCCACCGCACCTTTGGGGTGGGCAGCACAGCCAGCCCATTACGTAGGGAACCGCACAGGGACAGCAAGATGCAAATTCCTTCCYACCACTGCCTGAATTTACAGCTGCAAGCAAGTCCCTTGGACTCAGCTCCCCCAAAGGGCACTTAAATTCAAAATTGCAATCTCCAGACCCCTGCTCAGCTGCAATTTAACTCAAAGGCGCTTCACTGTTTCTTAGAAAGATTTCTCAGGGTTCGGGGGTGTTTCTGGGTGTGGGCTCAGCCTCGGCAGCAGCGATCTTGTGCTCGCCTAGGAAGTGGTGTACCTCCCTGTGCTGGATTGACAGGAGCGTGTAAAATAGCAAGATGCTTCCAATAAGAAGGGTCTCTTTCAAACCAGAAGGGACGTGCCTTCCCTTGTCCAAACCGACCAGCTGAGCTTTCCACCCAGGTACTGAAGAAATCTGCTTCCCCGGCCCAGGGGGATTCAGGCCCTTGCATCTCATGTCTCYGCAGGGTTTGTGTAGACACAGTGTGTTTGCCTGGAAGCATTTAATTAACCATGTAGGAAGGTAAAAAAAATGTGCGCTACCTTTTTCCTTGCATAAAGAGCAGTTTTATATATTCCTTCAGGACACAAGGAAAGAAGAAGGAGAATCGGAATGGAGTCCCCATGAGAGAGGAGAATGAAAGAGCTGAAGCAGATGTGTTCACACATATTCTTTGAAAGGCTATGGCATGAATAGAGCTGCTGTTTGAGAACCTTTCCAGTGCAAATACCCGTACCTTTACAATCCTGAAAGCAGAATAACAGAAAAAGGTAAAATGTCACAATTTTATAGCACTACATAATGACTTTCTAAGCTGTTGAGATTTTTTATATTGGGTCCTAACCAAATGCCATGCAAAACCTTAACTTCATAACACATGGTCAAATATGAATTCGGTAAGAACTGATTTACATCCATCTTATATATTCTATATCTACACATTTTTATGTTTCTTKATAGAGATACAACAGTTTGTGTTAACCTCATTTCATGGCAAAGCCATGCAAAAGCCACGAAAGGATAGCTGCGTCATTGTTACACTAGAATTTTTGTAGCTTTCTTTGGCATCTGTTCTGATGCATATGTTAAAAACCACAGTATCAAGTTGCAAAATTTTTAGAAAAATCCACAATGTAAAGCAACAGCCATATAGCGTGAATTAGTGCAGCCATAAGAAAGGGACCAGAAAGAAAAACCTACTAGACAGCACCCAGCATTAGCAGACTTTGAAAAAGCAGAGATTTGGATCTGAGCTGTTCTCATATCTAATTTCCATGTTTATTTTCTACTTTTTTCATGTAGCCAACAAAATAACTCGATTCAGCTATAGCCACATTACCTCTGAGTTGTGCCAATTGTATCAGCTGTTCATCTGGCTCTCAGGACAGGCAGCAGTTCAGGTTCGTTCAGGTTTCCCCTGCATGTGATCCTTTTTTCCTTTTTGGTGCTGCATTTTTGTAGTTGAGTATCTGTCAGCTCTTACCAGGTGAGATAATAACAAATCTAAAGCTGTCTAGAAAAACCATGATCATCATTACTGCATASTGTTGCCACCCTGAAATTCATAGCAACAACAGGATTATCTTGAACTGAAGAGAACATTAAACTAGATTAGGTTGGATTAGCTATTCTCCTTTAGCAAAAAAAACCCTMAACAAAACAAACCAAAAAACAAAGAAAAAGAACACCAGCAGTTCTTAAAAGGGGGGGTGCGAGGAGATCAGGATAAGTCCACACCAGCCCTGCTGGTATGTGTCAGGGTGTGTGACTTTGGTGGCAGTCCCTCCCCTCTGTAGCCCATGGAGGGGAAGCTGTGGGTGGAGAGCCACTGGGCAAGTGACGGGAGGAGAGAGGGGTGAGAAAAAAGGGCATGGTTGGAATTGGGGTGACTTACCGTGTGACAATCTGTTTGGGAACAGAAGACATAAGAAAGAGAGCAAGCCCTCTATAGCCTGGAGAAGGAGAGGGCAGCAGTCTGCCAATGACACTTTGCATGTAGCGACAGCRTGGATTGGAAAAGCCTCTGAAATGATGTTGCCTTTCTCATTTCTTCATGTTCCTGCCTTCTCCACACAAGGTCTACTGCACCCTCCAGGGACACCAGGTCCCCAGAGCAAGGGSTGAAACCCTACTTAGCTACAAAGAGGGAGGAGTTCTGTCTTTTTTTCTGAGTAAGACGACTTTCAGGTATTTGGATCCCCATGGGAGCTGTCTAATTCTTCGTGCTTGCTAATGAAAAGTGARTCCATCCAGGTCTATTCTTCGTCAACAGGTTAATAATATTAATTACTCCTTTTTGTTAAGTTTAGTGCCATTTAAATGCTTTGCCCTTCTTTGTAATTAGGTGTTAAGGTTATATTATTTACATGAGGTGATTGCTTTCTTTAAAGTGTAGAACACAAACTGAAACATAAACTAATTTCTCTGGTATAGCAATGTCAACACATTTTTGGTGTGTAAAGCACCAGGTATTATATACATGGATGGGACCATGTATGGTGGTGATGATGGCAAGAGCTTCAGATGACAGGCTCTCAAAATCTAATGCTAATTAGACCTTCATCTGATCAGACCTTCTATGTGTCCCTGACCATTACATTTCTCTCAGTTGCCCCAGTATATTCTGTATGCTGAAGCATATTAGTGTTTGGTTAAACCTAAGTTTCTAGAAGGGCATCCAGTTGTCTTGTGGCAGTTTGTTCAAACAGTGAGTTACTTTCCATGTGAAAATAAGATCCACAACTATCCAACTTGAATTTGTCAACTTCAGCTCCCAAACAATGATTTCTCAGAGCCTTTTTCATCTGGACTTCACTGAGTCCCTTCGTAACTGTACTTTTTGCTGTGAAAATACTTCAATAACACCTTCGAACCACTTCACAAGATTCTTTAAGGTAAGCTCAGCAGACCCAGCTCTTTACATTTCTCACTCCAAAAGTGTTAAAGAGGAGCTTCTTTGAGCAGCTCCAGGGCCACCTGGCAGACGGGGAGGCTGAGCAGGGGCAGGACCCCCAGGTGACAGGGACAGGCCAGGCTGCCTGGTCCCAGCTGCCTGAGCCAGTGGTCCATGTGATCTGGACCTGCTTAACCTGCCGCTGTGCTCCCCACTGCTGCGATAGCAGGGGAAAAGCACTGCTGGGCAGAGGTGGCCTTGGCTGAGCTTGCTCCCGCCCCGCGAGCAGCAAGGACATGGGGGCTTTTGAGTCCCCACCTTTGCTAGCCACTGCCACTGGGCTCGGCTCCACTGAGCTCCTGTGCAAGGGAGGGAGAAGCCTGTGCTGGGGTGGAAAAGGCTTTGCTCGGTCCTGGGAGGTAGGGCAGGGAGAAATGGACAGTTCTGTCTTGGAAGGTGGTTCCTTCTCTTCTTTGGAGCAACAAACTTTAGGCTTGCTTTCACCATTGAGAAGCTCGTAGTAGTCCGTGACCCTTTTCAAAGGGATTACTCCATGCTGGGTGATAACAGCTGCCAACCTCAATGCTGTCCTTAACAGTGGTAGCTCCCTACAAAGCTCCTAATGAAAAGCCCAAACTGCCTCGTGCTCAGCCAGAAAGGAACTGGAAGATTTCACTGTCATGTTTTTGTGTCCCTTCCCCATTCCCCACATTTGATTGTTATATGTTACCCTTTTTTATTGATTGTACATCACTGCTTATTCCTAATTGCTGCTTTCATTTTTTCACAGAGTTTGGATGGCCTTTCAGGCAACACTGTCATCTTTCTTGGCACTGGAATCACAGCTTTTTGGCTATTTAATGAGCTTTTCTTGAAAGAGCTCACGGTTCTCATCACATTTGCTCCTTCTAATTTTTTTTTTCTCACTATCAGTCTCACTGTTTTTTCTTCATCTTTGGGAAACCAGTCCTTCTGAAACACTAAAAATGTGTAAAAGTCTGTTCTCTTTTTGCCCATTTTGAATATTATCAAGCAGTGAATACCGTTCCCTGGTTAACCACTTAGCTTTACCTGTTACAGAAGGATCCAGAATAGATTTGGTGTAGGGTGGGTGTTCTAGGTTAGAAAATTACCCTTGTAACTTTTAGAAAAAATGCCTTCAAAATAGTCTCAGAGGATATTGCAGTTCTTTCCATATACAAAGCTTGTGAAGAGAAGAGGAATTGCATATGTGAAATTTGGTGCAACTGATTTGAATCCAGGACTTCTTGTTCAGTCCATCATAGTAAAGTCAGAAATTAYTTTCCTAACATTTGAGACTGTTTGGGTAGAAGGTTGTATTTCAGCTGATGATTTATTTATGAATCTGAGGAAAAAGATTATTTATGACTGCAAATGTGGGATAAATTTTAAAATTTTACCTATACCCAAAATTGAATCACAAAACTTCAGGCTATATTTTATTCACAAGCTTCCTTCCTAATATATTATTTAGCAAACATAACATTATCTCATTATATGTGGTCTTTGCCCCAAAGAGTTTGCAGTCTCATGCAGGCACCGAAGATTTTTTAGCAGAGGAGAGCATAATGAAGTAATTAGTTTTGAAATAAACAGACATCATTTCAGATTAGAGAGGATGCACTTTAATTAAGGCATCATCCAGAAACCTTCATCTGCAAGGCACGCATTCTGCACCAGCAATGGCAAAAGATGTTATGCRAAGGACTTCACTGAAAGCAGAAACCGGCCCTCTTAGGTTATCCAGTGAAATAATTTTACCTRTGCCTAGGTCATAGGTCCATCAACAAAACACAAAGGATAGTGATTTCAAAAGCCATACGTTATGTTTAATCCTCCTTACAATATGCTAAGCGCAGTTCCCTGTGGTTTGATTTTGCTGGAAACTGAAATCATTAAGGTGCACGGTCCTCAGGCAGAGTTACAGCGCTGAGATTTATTCCACCACAGTTCAGTGCAATTTACCACATCTCATAATGCATGAATACAGGCAGGCAGCCCATGAATGCAGATGGAAAGAATAATTTCATTAAATTATTTTTATAACTGCATAATTTTAGTAATTAAAACCTTTACTTATACTGATGCAGGAGTGAGCAGAATGTTATACTAATGCACTGCACTTTTATTAAATTTTTAAGGTTGACTAGTAAATTTGYGGGCGATGCAAACCGTAGTTAAAAAGCTTTGAGGAGAAAAATGGTCCAGCAGCATTTTGATTAGTACAAATATATTTATGAGAATTGTCAGTTTGGTGGGAACAGATGGGCTTTTTCACATACCTGATTCTATGGCTATTTTGCTATGCTTCAGATGTTTCTGAGGCACAGGTGTTTCTAGGCAACATTTACTGAATTCCCTGAGGAAAAATACCAGCATAGGAAAAGCAAAACTAAAAGCTGCCTGACCTAGGAGCTGTACTGAGTTAGCCTGTTGCCTAGTCCTTCAAGGCCAAAGAAATATGCTTATTTATTTCTTTGGGCTTTGGGTCAAGCTTTTAGGTTCTGATGTCCAAAACCAATAAGAAACCCAAACTGACCAAAGCCCAAGAGACATGTAAGGAAGCATTGAAAATAAGTTGCTCATCAAATATTGTTAATCATTCAGTCATCTCCATGAGCACGTACAGGACATGGAAAACAAATGCAACAAAGCACATGCATTAAATTAAAATCCTGATTTTATATATATTTTATCCTGCCAAAAAACCTGCATATCCCACAAAAAAATACATGTAAGGGAGGAGGGCTCTGTACAGATTTAATCACAGTGTCTGGTCCCAGGTTAGCTTAAAGGAAAAAGAGAGAAGTCATCTCACCTTTCATAATTCATTAGAAATGTAAGTTAGACACTACAATTGATTCAGAAGAGTACATGACACTTTTTTCATTGCCTCTTCTCTATTTCTCTGCCAGAAAGCTCTTATATCTCAGCTTCTTACAAGATTGTTAAATTACTAGTCAGAAGAACAAACCTTKCAAAAGATTTAGAGGTTTTACCTTCTGGATTATATATCATGGTGATTTAATGCTAACATGCTGTGGTGCTGACTAGGGCAATTTCATTCATAAGAATTTATGGGCYACTCAGAATATATCCGGAACGATGATTATAATTATCTGACAAGTTGTTCTGTGAGCAGGGGGACTGATGTTGCATCCGTGTCCCTCAAGCCCCCTGCCATCTCTCCCAAGCATCCCATCTCTCTGCCTCCTTCAGCAGCCCCTGGCTGTGGCTGGGGCAGAGCTGCAAACGTCCTGGTGCCACACAAAACCTGCAATGGGTTCTACACAGAAAACCAGCATGCACAAAAGAAGAAACAGCTGGTTAATTGTCCTGGTAGAGAGAGGCTTTCTTTTCCTGATGCCTTCAGAAGTCTGTTTGTTCTCACAGCTATCCAAGCAAAGGCAGGTTTGCCATGACAGCTTTAGGCACCTGCTGGAAACCAAGATCACAGGTCCTTTGTAATTCATGGGGATTTGCCTTTGACCTCTGTAGTTAAAGGATGGTTATTGAAATCTTTAGGCTCTCTGCTTGCTCCTGTTTGTACTTGCACAGGTCATGTTGATGGTTATACCTCCTGTGCCTTATCACAGATGAGTACACATACCAGCATTACAAACAGGAAAGTCCCAGCTGAGAATATACAATTTACAGTTTCACCTTATCTGTGCTCTSCTGTGACTACGAGGGAACAAATTGTAAAGAAAAAGACACGACAACAAAAAAGGGAGTACGCTGGGRCGGAATTCTGTTTTYTCACCCTGGAATCACTCTCTGGAGCTGTGCAGCTGAAGTAAGTGGATTTACACTCAAGTAGATTAGACCAGATTTAGTTCCTAGACTGTCACCTGTATCTGCCTCTTATCTCATCATTGTCATGGTTGCGCTATACTGTTTAAAACTGTCGAGGAATGATATGTCCATTTAACACTGCCCACAGATCTGTAATTTCAGCTGTACAACAGTGAGGTTTTAGCTGCTGCTGAATTTGGCCTCTACTTTGGTTCTTTAAGAAAAAAGATGTTCATAGCCCTAGCATTTTCCAAAGGAGCATCCATAGTGCTGTTCACTCACATTAGCACTAATTTCACTTCAACTCTGATCAAGCAACATCCTGAATGGCTTTGAAGAAGGAGAAATACAAAGTTGCTTCCTAATAGCAGAGCAAATCAGAAACCTCTCCATAAGTGATTAGAGTTACTCCAATGGAAAACTACCATTAAGCCAACTCCTAAGATGGGAAATGATCTCACACACTTGCGCATTGCTTCTAGGAATCAGAAAATAGGGCTGGAAAGAACCCCAAGAGGTCCCCTGCAACGTTTCTGGATCACTAATATGTGATTCTGTGATTTCCCACAGAAACTCGTGCCGTTCACTGTGGATGTGGAAAACATTATTCCCACCATCTTCGCAGCTGCTCTATATGTAGCAACAGAAGACTGTTACGATGTCTTACTTACCTTCTCCAGAGTAACATCCCTGGTTCCTTCAGTATTTTCTTATATGACTTTTTTTCCTAGATCTTTGATAGTTGTCCTTGCCTTCTTCTAAGCTCTCACCAGTCAGTTTAGGTCTGTTTGAACTATGGTGCGAGAAGCTGAACACAGAAACTTGAAAGCAAAATGCCAGTGTACCCTACTAGGTGTGGCTGCCTCTGTAGGGAGCCCGGTCCTAGGCATGTGCCTGGAAGACAGCATCAAAGGTYTTCTGATCTAAGCGGCTTTCTTTTCAGCCCCTGCAGTCTCTCTCTCACCTCTGGCTGTTACATTACATATCCACCTGTGATAATCATTCTGGAGTCATCGTAAGCTCRTATTTCTTGGTTTTCAAGTGCAATTTTTGCCAATAATTCTAAAATAGAAGAGTTCCTGCACTCTGAGAAGCTAAACTGGTTAATGGCCTGAGACTGTGTCTCTCCTTCTGGCTGAATTCTCTCGGTATTTAGACTGACCCTGCTCTCCGCTGGAAAGTTTGCAGCTAGCTTTGTTTATCAGAGACTGCAATAATTAATTTCCTGTTAGTTCMCTGTGATGATGGATTAACCCATTTAAGGATCTGAGGGAAGACTCCAGCTGTGAAGAGAAAAGCAGAACCACAGTGGGCATTGCCATTGCGGGCACCAAGGAAGTCTGAGAGTCTGCTGCCTACTCAGAGAATCTATGAGTGGGCATTTCCATGTAAAGTGCATCTAAAAACCAAGGCTTCACATCACACTCAGTTGCCTAGAATTACAGATTGGAAAGTTAAAGATTATGCATAGCCACCAGTAAAATAAAAGTTTCTATACATAACAGAAGAAATACTTGACCACTGTACAGTATTTGTAGAAGAAATAATCTGCATTCCCATTCAAACTGCAGAAGGAGGAAATCCGTTAAAAACAAATCACATTAGAGTATTTATGCTTATGTCTTGCATAAATGTCTTGCTCTCTATAAAGTTTGACTCTGATGAGAAGGAAAGCTGTGGGAGGAATGATTATGTGCTTATTTTCATAGAAATGATCCACCAGTTTCTGATGAAAACAACACAGGAACGTGCTTGAAAGATAMCAGCTCTGACACCAGCTCACTACACTCATTTTCTTCTACAAATAAGTGAGTCTTGAGATAAATCTGAGAGTGTTTTAATCTCTTAGGAAGATGAACAAACTCAGCTGTGGAATGATAAGTTTGATACYGAAAACTCAACAAGCTACAGAACAGCATCCTTTTGTGGCAATATTTGGGTTTACGTCTTGTTTGGCGTGCGGTCACTGAAGAATCTGATCTATCACAGCAAAGTGGATATGTCATCCTCTGCGAAGCAGTCTGACATGCATTCACTGTAAGAGAGAAGCCAGCAAGCTGCTGATTCTCTCTCTTCACTCTCTCCCCGATGTCTAAAACACATAATAGCAAAAAAAACCCAGTCCAAGCCCCCAAACTAAACTAAACACGAGTGTAGTTCTACATTTAACTTAAATAAGGATTTCTTTAAAACCTTACAAGCTGTCATATCATTAGAAGCACTAAAAAGCCTAAAGCAGAAAACACATAAAAAAGAAATCGTAACTCWCATCCAGGTACAAAAGGATGCTGTCATGCATGGGCAGTTCACTAACACTTATTCAAATAACTTCTGAAAACACTGCCCCATGTTCTACTGTGAATCCCAGCACAAAGAGTAAAAAGGTTACTTCATATATATCTCAACAATGTCATCTAGTTGGGCTTGAAGAGAATAAGGTATTTTCTAGGTATCTTGGATAGAATATCCAAAATTTAAATCCATACAGGGTCATTAGGCATCTTGGAAAATTTTAACTTTTTCCCTCTTCATCTTTACTATTTTGTCTACAGTAAATAATGAAGATCTCATCCTCCCTAGTGCTGAGATCTTGGTCTTCTCCTAGATAATGCTCTGCAGATTTGCTGGACTGGGAGATAAGTGTCCAGCTTTTTGTGGTGTGTATCACTGTTCCCGCTGCGATGAGGATACCCACTGTGTACGTGAATGTTTTTCTGTGTTGTAGCAGAGAATCTGAATAGCTCAGTACTCAGACCATTTATTTCCTTTCGAAATCTGTATGGCTGAATTATATGGCACAGAACAAATCTTTTCTATTTAAATAGAGTAAACTGGGAATGCCACAGTGGTACGGTGAAATGAATTTGTTTTTATAACAGGAACATTGTTTGTTACAACCATTTCAATAGAAAGGTAACTGGATGAGCTCGCATGTTATTAATTCCTCTTCATTGTGGAAAAGCCTAGTGTATCAATTGATAATGTATTTTACTTTGCCTTTATATAGTGAGCTTGAGTTTTCTTTAGTTGAATCCCTAAACAGCAGGGGAACTCAGTTCAGCTGAACTGGCCATTCTGAGTCATAACAACTCAAAAAAGTTGAGCAGGCAGAAATCTGATTAACCCCTGGCCCTCGCCATAGATCAAGTCTCTGTGCARAGGTTGGTGGGTATGACTAAATGACTGCAGAAATTTTATTCATTCAGGTCCTTCTAGCTAGTTACTGCTCTAGGGATCAAGTAATGGTCCCAAACTCCAGTTTTCACATTGCCTCCTGCAATTTGAAAGCAACTAGATGTAATCTGAACAGGCATCCTTTTTACATCATGGCATCATGCAAATTATGTCTGCTTTATCCAAGAAATTTGCAACCAAGAGGAATCATGTACTTAAAACTATCAAATTAGTGGGGCTGCATCTTAAAGGGCCACGTAGCTAACATGCAAGGCAAATTACATCAGTGGAGCAGTTCAGTGTAAACCAAATACTTCAAAGTGCTCATGCCTCCCTATGGGTGTTCAACAGGTGGGATCAGGCTCAGTTGCAGAAATCCTCTCTCCACTCTCTTCAACATTGATCACCATGCTGGCACGCAACCCAGCACTTACAGCAAGACTGATGTACTCCCAATGGCTTCCTTGTGGTCTGGACACTTCTATAAGCAAAACCCTAAGAAAAAGAATCACTGAGAAACTTCATACCCTGTGGTTGACAGGTCTGGAAGATGTGGAGTAAGAGGCAGCTTTGAATAGAGTCTGGGAAGAGAATCAGGTAAAGCACCCTCTGAAACTACTCTTTATTACTTTGGCCTACTCAGGAAGACAYGTGGCTGTTTCTAAAGGTGGGAGTCTTGGGTCACATCACTCAGCCCAGCAGCCTGGATGCTGCCTCTGTCACACGACAGAGCAGAGTGGAGCACCAGCAGCTATGGAGAATGCCCTGGTGTACTGGGAGAGGTCTGTACAATACACCTTCACAGTCCTCGCTTAGGCAGGAGTGAACCCACTCTACTCATGCTCCAAACTAGAATAGARACATGGTGTTATCTCTCAGCAGAATTTAATAACCCAGGCTTCCAGACAGATCTGAACACCAGACAGGTTATCTCATACCCACCCACACAAGAACAAGTAGACAAACTCTGGCCACATCAAACGTGAGGAAAATGCTAACTCCCTCTCAACAAGGACCTTGAGCCAACCCACTTATTTACCACAGAAACTAACGGTAGTTTCCTGGGCATCTGGGTTTTCACTAGGAGTCTGACTCAAGAAGTAGCCAAGAACTGCTCTTCACTTGGACATGTAATGACAAGAGACCATGACATAATGATATAAACATCTTCAGGAGAGGAGCTGAAGGTGTTGCTTACTAACTTTGTCCGTAAAGTGATTTTGTGCTCATATCCAAGATACACAAGCATATGGAAACAGTAGAGTATTAGCAAGATCATCATTCAAACCTAATAGCTTCATGAAGCTCAGTGCAGAAGAGTAATTTTTGTGACTGAAATTTTAGACGACACAAAATGGAAGGATGTGAGCAAGAAATGAAAAACATAAGATTAAAAACTTCCTCCCGTTTAGCTATCCCCTCAGATTCTTCTCTGTTTAACCTTGACTAGTTGATTAACTTCTCWTGGGTGTCCTGGGACAAGTAAGGCTAGAGGACAGATTTGGAGACTCTGATCAATCTACACTGGGGGACCATCCAAGCATCCTGATGTGGTCTGCTGAAGGTCTGAGAAGGTGTTAAGAACCTTGAGAGAGAAGCAGATAAACAACATTTCAAATCKGAAGTAGACCGCTGAAATCTAATCAGAAAAATGCCCCACCTCAGGAAAAGGTATTTTCCAACACTCCAGCAGTTTCCTAAGAGAGTACATAGATCGCTATGCCTCGCTCCTAAAGGTCAGTGACCATTAATTAAAATTTCACTGTACACCCATCTTTTGAAGGATGTCTCCTCAGCTTGCCATCTGGAAGGTTAATAATGGACAGATTTGCAGGCCGTGCTGCAACGCTCAGATCCAAAGATGAATTTTAAACACTTCTGATTGCAGCAGCTGTTCAGATCTGCATTTTGAGATGGTTCACAGAGAAAGGGCCCCTTCTGAAAGTTTGGATTCAGGATCAAGGCTTTAACAGGGACTGATTCCAGTGCTGGAGATGCTAAAGCTGAAGACTCTAATGCTGGGCACATAAATAATAACCAAGGGTAACGTGAAAGGATAACAAGGGATTCTCTGTGGCCATCTGGGTGGAGAGAGAAACTGAGTCTCCTGGATGGACACCACCCGAGGCCGCTTTGACAAGCAAACAGCTTCAGCCAGTATTTGCTACCATCTTCCCTTACATGACGTTGAGCCTCAGACTTGGAATTCAGGTACAAGTAATAAGACAGGCAGGTTACAGCTTCTCTTTTAACATCAGAGAGAGAAGGATTAGCAAAAGCTTTCTGGACAATGAACTTCTATAGCTTATCTGTGACTCTTTTGAATGTTTTGGGGGAGTTGCTGGTGATACATTCACAGCTATGACACTGGAAATACATAACCCCCTGGGACGGCGTTCATAAGCATGCTTAGCCCAAACTCCTTCGATGGTCTCAGCTCTCTTATTTCCAAAGAACATCCTGCTTCATTATATCTTTTAGCATTAAATAACTGGTGTTTGCTGTGCCTGGCATTTGTAAAGGTCCTGTGCTTTAATATTGGCATGTGGCTTTGGCTTCCTCTTACAACCTCAACTAATTTAACCATTCTTTGATTCAAGCCATTGCCTAAGAGGTGCAGAGGGGCACAATGACATATAACCCAGGGATGCTGTTCGTGCTTGGAAAACGATGTTGCATTCTGCACCCTATAACCCATATAGGGTTGTAGTCTTTTACCATGCACAGATCATCAGCCACTGAAGGGCAAAGACGCTTGATCAAGCTGAGCTGTCCCATGTGCATGGAGTCTTGTTTCCTGATAACATATTGCAGCCCATATAATAGAAAAACAGCACCCAGAACTGTAGGCAGTGTCCCCCGGAGAGGAATAATTTGCAGCTAAAGAAAAGGCTGTTATTTGGTACAGCATTCTGGCACTGCTTAGCATTTTGTTCCAGTTCTGTTTGGGAAGACATCTTGTGATGGAGAATGTCTCACCTTATCAGCGATGGACAGCAGCTGCTGCACAGGGACAGGAGGTCTTTAGGTGATCAGCTGCACTGGAATAATTTGAAGAGATGAGAGTTAATTAGTTCGGGGTAAACCAAGAAGRGATCTGATTAGCCACAGCACTAAAAGCCAATTACTTCCAGAACACAGCTAAAGGGCTTTACAAAGCTAAGAAAAGACAGCATCTGATAGCTTTTCCAACACATGAGCTCTGATCACTAAAAAAATGACCTCTTCTTGCCCTCCCCCAGAAAATTTAGTTCTGGATGAGGGCAGATTTGGGAGGGGTTTTGCATTTTTTTTTAATAAATAATTTCTGCAAAGGCTTTTAAGATATCCAGCTACTCCTGAGCAGGCTTTAATGTGGATAAAAACTCATCACAATGAAGCAGTATTTTTTGGAGAACCACTGTTAGAAGCAAACTAATCTTCCTTGCAAAGTCAATTTGTCCCTTCTTCAAGTGGAGTTTGCTCTCAGGCAATCTGGCCACCCTGGGAACTCATCAGGTCACCCTTCCACCAGCTGGTCCCCTCTTCTCTGACGAGAAGAAACTGTCCTGTATATAACTAAGAACCTGATGATTTCCTTCCCATGGGTTGCACATTAAAATATCTAAGAACACTGCTTGTGGTCTTAGCCCATAGCTGAAACATTAAGARGTGCACCTCCGGATATTCAAACACATTCAATAGCTTGCATAACATTTATATAAAAACAAAAGGATGTTCAAGGCAGGCAAAGCTAAGAATGTGAGCAAGAAGTGGACCATCTGTGGGCTGGTGTGTGGCTGCCTGTGTGGCTGCTAACACTCAATTCCAGCTGGACCTGTCAGCTCCTTTCTTGTAAGCATGCTGTCAATGCAAATTGACAGGAATCCCCGGGATTCGAGCCTCAGAATGTATTCCCTTATGCAAYGCTAATTGTTCACAACAGGACAGATATCACAGGAGAGGATGTTTGACTAATTGCATATCAAATTGCACCCAAGCGAAAAACTGGTCGTAGAAGAGGCAGTATGTAATTTCAGCTAGGGTGAAATGGGATCATGTGAATGCATGAACTCAGCCACTTACATTCTGCTTAAATTCATTGTAAATATTCAGCAGAATTTGCAAGGCCATAAGCCGATGCTCTGCATGCAAGCGAATTGCATCTGTAGCATGTATGGAACTGTGTTGTTTAATTCATGAGAATAGCCACACAGGGTCATACCAAAGGTTCAGCATCCTGTCTCTGAGTCTGAACAATGAAAGATATGTAGGAAAACRTAAGAAATGGGATAGGCATAGCATGCTCCTTCCCCTGCTGTACCCTCTATCTACTGACARTCACTAGTTCAGGGATTTCTGGAAGCTGTTCCTGCTTCCCAGAGCTTAGTGGCCCATGAGAGACCTTTCTTCCCTGATTCTGTCTAATTGCTTCTGCAGCCCATTCATACTTGTGATAGCCAAAATATCCTGTGGCAAGGAGGTGCACAATTTAATTATGTATTGTGTGCAGATGTTCTTCCTTTCATTTATTGTGATTAATAATTTCATCTGTTGCCTGCTAATTCCTGTGTTATAAGCAAGAGCAAACAATCTTTTCTTACTCATTTTTGCAATTTTCACTTCCTCCTGCAGATTGCTGTATATTATTTGGAGAAAATTAAACCTTGAACTGATTCATCTCAAATATTAAGGTGATAAGAGGTCACATCTATTTGTTAACTTCCAGATGTATCTTTATAGTGGGCCTCTTCTGAATTCCAGGCCCAAGAAACGGTGTCTCTGTAGTGTTCAGGCTTTGAATACAAATTACAGCATGAACCCGCCTCCAGCATTATTATTCATTGGGCTACTGGGATTTAGAAACTCTTTGTATCTTGTCTGGTTACTATGGCCATTCTCAAAGTCTGTTATTTCTATGCTTTGTAGCAGATCTGTAAGTATAAGGCTATGCTTTGTGTTGCCTTCAAATGTATACAGCATTTCAATGAAAATCTCTCCATGTTCAAACACAGAGGTTTCAGCAGACCCCCAGATGTGAAGACCAAAAAGAACCCAAAAACCTTGGCTGTAACAGAAAAAAAACCCCGTCCCCCCTTTCTCCTGGTCTTCACACGTAACACTGTGCAAAATGCTGCTATGAAGGCCTCCCTCTGCAACTGCTCCACCCATCATTGGCTTCTCCATCTTATTCAAAGTCCCACATATATCTAGTCTCATCTCACTCCATGTACCCATCTCCTAATAAGGTACCAGATGCATCCTCCTGATTGCTTGCCATGGGCAACAGTCATTTCTTCTTTCCCAATTGATGTATTCATACATCAATTTTCCACGTTCATGTCAGAGAGTCTCTCTCTTGCTTCTTGTTTTTGAAGCCCCTCATATGAAATGCACAACAGGTATGAAATGACAGAAAACCAGAACACCTGTATTTTGTATTCACCCGGCACYAGCTTGAGCGGCTGTGCAAAAGCACAAGCCTGGAGTTTTGAGGCCCCCAGCTCTCAGCACCCTCATAGCCCTGTTTCTCTCACACACTTTTTTTCCCTTGTCATGTCTGAATTTGGCTGTAAGTTCTCAAAGGCAGGAAAGGAGTGATATTTACAGTGCTTCATTTCTTATTGCCAGTGTCTGGGACAATTAACAAGTGCACCCTGACAGTGGTTGACTGCAAGTGTGGAGCAGTACTGTTCTCGTCAAGGGGAAAGAACCCAGTGCAGTTCCCAAGAGCTTGGGTATTTTAAGCTCCTTTTTAAAATGGCATTTCTGTAGACAACAGAACATTTAGCTGAGTCATTCTGTGCAAACTGAATGAAATCTTTCTGTTGCAGCTCTRTGCGATCAATACAGGGTACATCATTTGGGGGGAGTATTTCTACCGCCCAGCATGGAAGTTTGGCTTATACTACTGCCATAAGTGAGGGGATTCTAAAGAAGCTGCCCAACAACCAGTGTGCAAGGAGGATGGCGCCAGGGGACAGCAAGCTGCAGGTGACAGTGGCTGCATAAGGGCCTTCAGCCCCTCCTGGCCTCTGTGCCCTGCCTCCGTCTTGCCGTCGCTYTGGCCTCATGGCACTGCTCCCAGCATACATCAGGCCTCAGCACGAGCTGTGTGTTAGCCAAAATCTGAGCAGGAGCTGAGGGAACAGTCCCACCTCCAGAGCTCCCGTCCCACCTCCACTGTCCTCYGTGACCCTGTGCTGTGGTTTGACTCCTAAAGCACCCCAACTCAGCCCTGATGCCCGCTGGAAAGGATGCTGGGACAAGCCCTTAATTTTGGGTGGGTTTTTTTTCAAGCCTCTCCAAGAATGTGATTGTGAACACTACAGCGAACATTGAACAAGATGTGTGGGCTCTGTCCTCATTAATCTAAACAAGAGAGGAGAAGCAGCAGRTGCGTGCAGAGCGGGCATTGCTGAACGACATGAAGTTAATTTGAGTTTGGATGAAGGGAGCCTTTGACTGGCAGCCAGCCCTACATACTAAAGGGCACGGATGTGAACCAGCACATGCGAGCCCTCAGACACATTGCATTGCATATTGCTACCGTGTCTGCGTCCCGGCTCCGGCTGGGACAGAGTTAACTTTCTTCCCAGTAGCTGGAGGGGGTGCTGTGTTTCTGTCATTGGAATCTGATTTTAAAACACCCCGAAAAGCCAAAGGCAATTGGAACAGAAATTTTATACCAACCTGTCATTGTAGCCATTTTAAACCTGAATTTACCTTGTGTTTGAGAGCATATTCCCTTCAGCTATGTTCACAGTGCCCACTATGATAATGKTCGTCCAGGGCATTTTTTCCTTGCAGGCTTGCTGTACTATCACCCACATTTTACGAAAAGGGAACAGAGATACAGGGGGAGACTTGCTCAAGGTTGGAGTAGGCTGGTGTGGTGGAAATGGCAAAAGCACAGAAACAGTGTGGAAAAGGTAGGTCTGGTCTAAACAGAAGGGACTTGAATGACAGTGATATTGCAAGTATTTATGCCAAGTCTGAAATGAAAACACAGTGTCATTTGAAATGCAAGTATTTAYGCCAAGTCTGAAATGAAAACACATTTACATGATCTCTTCTTATTATTCTATACTGGCAATGATGTGGAAATGTGAAATTCTTGAAAATAGAATTACTYTGACCTTAAGCATTGCGCCGTGCTTCAGATACACTATAGTTGATATTTTCCTTAGGGATTTTTAACTTCTGATTATTATTCCTTACATTTTTTCATCTCCTCTTTCTCCTCAGTTTAACTGCCATTTATTTATGACACTGCCCACCTCGGAGCAGCCAGGCTGTCTCCTCTGAGCAATACTCCCCAAGTAAATTCCACTGAGGTTTAGGAGCACGCCTCTTCCTTAATCTAGCCCCAACTGCCTCTCTTTATTATAAGAAGATCCAAATAGAGTCACTATTTTCAGACAAGCTTATGAACCCTCAGAGGTTGCATGCAGCATTTTGTACGATACCATTAAAACAGACAGCCTCCTCCACCTGTGTGTTGTTTAGCTTGAGGGTAGGTTGAAGTCAGTCCTGTACACAAGGCTCTGTGGCACGCCACAGTTCTCTCCAGCATAACAGGACTTCCCAAGGAGTACCTGGGGCTAGCTAGCACTGTTGCACATAACAGTCTGGTACACAGTGGAGAAAGAAAACCCATTTTGCTGAAAAGAACCAAAGATACAGGCATCAATTGTGAGGTGCTTTGAGTCYCCCTGCGAGGTGCTACATCATGCCACTGGCGACAGCCCGGAGCCAACAGTGGTGCACGTCTCACCCTCAGACCCCTTGTAAGACCATGGAGATTTGAATACAAGCTCCAGATCCAAGCTGCAAGACTGAAACTGTCTCTGTTTGCTTGGATAGATCTGTCTCAGCTGAGAATGATATGGCAAAAATCCCATATGAAAAAAGACAAAAGCACATGAAAAGGATGTGGCCCAGGGAGGAGAAGAATGAGAAAGGCCCTCCACAATGCTACAGACAAGACCACTGTGCCGGCGTGGAGTGGCTGAGAAAAAACATACATTTTAAATTAGTCCCTTGGCAAATGTATGGTTCTTGTTCAGTCCTACTGCACAGGACACAAAACATCAGCCTGGACCCTGTAGTTCCTTAATGCACTCTGTGAAAGAGCCATTTGGTGAATGTCCCAAATGTATGCTAGCAGCTGGAGAGGTGTCATCAGAACTGAGGGTCACAGCATCTCTCTGTTTCAGTTCTTTTCCTGATGCAGAAAGCCTGTGGGATTACATGAGGTAGAACACAAGTTAGAGCAGCACCTGGCACCTTTCAGTTTCCGWTTTGGACTGTTCAGGCCTCCCGTGAACTCAAAAATCAATGTGATATAAGTGTTGAGAGTTTGTTGATTTGCGTAACTTCAGGGGCTTTGGTAAAAGCATGTTATCTTGAAAATCTTTCCCGAACCTTTAAGTAAAAGTAGTCTTTATTACAGTGTAGGCTTAGCCAACCRTGCAATGCCTCTGTGGATGTGTCTCTAAACTAAGGCAATACACAGAGGTGAAATAAGTGTAAAGTGACCTTGCTTGGAGAAAGTCAGTCTTCCTAAAAACAAACCTGAAAGCAAAGACTTCCTTTTGCCAATACTTCCTTGTCATGGGACAACATGTGTCTCTCTACTGTGTCTGTGTAAGACACAGAGTTTTCATACTTGGTCTAGGCAATAAATATAGCAATTTAATTCTGATGGTAAATAACCATTTTCTCTCCTGTAAGCAGTCTTTGCTCTCATCAGCTGTTATACTGCCCTGTTCATATTAATCATAACCAAATTCCTTCTGGGGAGACACTGAAACATATTTCCTTTGACTAGAGACTCAAGTCTATAATGCAGTCCTGCTACTGTCAACCTTGAATTCAGATCAAACTTTTTGAGAACATCTAATAGCAGTTTCCAATTAAATCATTAGGCTCAGTTATTTTAAATGGGTGCAAAATTTTCTGGGAAACCTGTAGAGTAAACAGCTGTTGAGAGAGGAGATCTCTTATACTACAAGTGATAAAATATTGCTAATAGGGCAATGTTTCATTTTCCTGCATGCAGGACACACTGCCTTAGAGAACACCGTATACTGGGGAAGAAAATCCTGCATACTATGTCTGGTGGTGAGTGGCTCTCTATAATTCCCCCAGAAAAGGCAAGTGCTTGTCTAACTTAGGAGGCTTAGCCGTGGCAGCCTGGTTAGACCACTTGTGGGAGTACAATGTGCTGTTATGCATGTTCCTCAGTTCCCACCTAATGGCTGTGGATTCCCAGCCCAGCTTYTTGCTTTCTTATCCTTGACTTCGTGGGTTTGTCTTTTTCCTTCCCAGGAACCCAGCTTCTCATTTACCTGCTTTTCATCTTCCCAAACGCAGGTTGACTAAAAATGTAGAGTGAAATTTGCAGCACACATAGTAATCCCAGATTCATCCTCTAAGTATCACTCTCCCCAGGTCTTTACTAAACTACTCCTTCACAAGTGGCGTCCTGATCTGCCATGTAAGTCCCGGAACATATTTTCTTTGAAGTATTGGCTAATGGTTTCAACAAAAGCAGGACTTGGTCTTATTGCTATTCTCTCCTTTAGCAAATCCTACTATTTAGGAGCCACCATTTGTTATCACTCACTGATGCACCATGACTTTAAAAAGAACATTGCATAGGTGTACTGGGAACGCAGTAACACTCTGAACCTCCGTTCCCTCTTCCTTTCCATCACCCTGGACATCTGGCTTGTAGTGCTTCATCTTAGAAAACAGAGATGAACAAGGCTGGAGGAGGTCACATGCCTTTGGCTCAGAAGGCTCTGAAGGCTGGACCTTTCATGGACCAGGAGGATCTCTAAGGTGAATATTCAACTAGACTATTGAAACTAGTTCCAAAATCGAAATTTGTGCCCCGTTTGTAGCGTGCCAGGCCATAATCGGTGGGGAATTTTTTGCTGCCCCAAGAGAATTACCATTACTTTGAATATCCCTGCTTCTCCTTTATTCTAAATCAAGGTTTAAAAGCCAAAACCATGAGGGATTTTGTCTTGAAGATGATATTACAATCATGTCAATGTTTTGATTTCAAACATTTTTCCTGTAAATTAAAAATTTGAGGAAAAAAAATTGAATCAATTCATTGATATTCCCATCCTGCTTCAGCTCTACTTTGAGACTGAAAATGCTGTAGACCTGATTTGTTTCAACACAGAGGCACTTTCTGACCAAAAAAGCATTTTGAAGAAACGTTTCTCAAGCAGCTCTTACAGTGGSAGGCTGAGAGCTTTCCAAGATCTCCTTCTGCCCGCTCTGCCACCTGCCCATTACTCCAACCCTCCTCTCTGCAGCTTGTCAGTGCCATTCGTGTCATTGGGATACCAAAATAAAGGGGCTACTTTATCAACCAGCAGACTCTGGGCTTATCAAAATGGTCGAGGGAGCTGCTTTGGAGCACAGTTGCACGTAGGAGAGCTGAGTCGCAAGCTCCAGGCTTGCATTCGGATTGCAGTCCTTTATGCCTTGAGATAAACTGGCATAGCTGAGGTGTCTGTAACAACAACCTCAATGGGAGGTGTGCGCAGCTGTGGGATGGCATCATGCAGTGCTAAATGAGAAAGGAAAAAGTCTCTGGCTTTCCCTGCCCAGTGAGTCTTGTTTATCAGGATTTCAGGAGGTCAGAGAGGTGCAGGTGGTAGGTGACACAGAGAGACACTCAGCATCAGCTGGCGTGAAAGCACACACAGCTTTATCTGTAAAATTAACATACTCAGTCCTGACAAAGTAATCCAAGATAAGCGAGGAGTCAAYCAGAGCTGGTCTTATTAGGATGCGATATAATTAATTTAAAATTACTTCTTTAGTGAAATTGTGATGATCAGTGTTGTGTTATCTCTCCAGATGACAGGGTTRTTAGCTTCAGGCTGCCTGAGGGTGTGAAGTAGAAACGAACTGTAGTTAAACAGCAGGCATGTACATGCCACATGTAACGCATTAATACCCCCTCCCTGTTTTCTCCTCATCATGCCCCCTGGCCATACCTCCTTGGTCTTTTACTTGTTTGACCTCTGGCATGTATTAAAAAACTACTGACAACCAAAGGTTAGTACAGTCACTTACTACTGGTTGGGAACAATATTAATCAGAATTTAATTTCAGCTTCTGCAACACAGTGTGAAATGCAAGCACTTTCTTCAAACACCTCCTGATTTTCTCTCCCAGCCTCCCAGATTTCATTAAAATTACCCAATTGAACTTTATCTTGCGGTGTTCAGGTCACATACACAAAGTGTTTATCAAATGAGCAAAAAAAAGCCCCAAACCAACCCAAAATAAAAACAGACTAAGAAATGAATATAATAAGGACATGAAATGTCAGCCTTGGGGCACTGCAAAGGCATAAAGAGCGATTCAAATCAGCAATAAAAAAGATTCTGTTTATTCTTCAAAATGTAAACATTTTTCATTGTGACATTCAGCTGCTTATAAAAAGCAATACTACAATCCAAAGAGTTAGTCTGATGATACTCCTTGGTACTCCCTCACCCTGAATTTCTGAATTTCTAGTGGCCGGTCCATCTCCATGCCCCATGGTACCTTGCCCCATCGGATGACAGGTCCTTCCAAGAAGGACCTTGGCTGACATGTCTGTCAGACGCTGGCTCCCTGCTACGGGGTGCAGAGCTGGAGGACCCAACCGAGGGACCAGCGTTGCCCACACTGCAGGCGAGATAAGTCCTTGTTCCTCTCCCCCAGCCATGCGCCAGGGCTCCCCAAAGCCTGTGCCTGGGCGCACGTTTGCACCAAAGCAGTTGATGCAAGCTGGGATTGGGCTCAAGCTTGGCATCAGTCCCTTGCTGGCAGTTTGATTCTGCACTGAAGTGTGTCTGTAAGAGTGTTCCAGGGGTCAGGCATGGGTGCAAGTCACTGCCAGCACAGCTGTATTGAATACAAAGTTAGGGGCACCCCTTTCTAGCTGGAAATAAAGGATACAGCCACCTGGAAAGCCAGGGCAACACTTTATTCTAAATGACTTTTTAGGTATCATTGATCTCCCTGTCATTTTACATATTTTTTTCCTAAAGAGAAAAAGATATGCATCTCTGTAATATTCAAATTTGGTTATCATAAGTTTTATGTTATTATTTTAAATGGTACCTACCAATTTTAGTATGTTTCAATGGAGTTCTTTTTTGAAACAAATTCACAACATTCTTTACATGTGCTCAGAAATTAGCTCTAATTTAAAGTTCAGTGTCAACAAAATCAATACCTAGTAGCTTTTGCAATCTGTCCATGTCTCCTTAGAAACAGAAAATACTGCATTCAGGGTAGAAATGGACATAATAAATTCCACATGTAAAAAAGAAATAGAGATAATTAGAATTTCAACAACCAAAATGAGACCATTTCAGCAAGGATAGATCAGACTGAGTCACTCAGAAGTCTCTCTGGGAGAGGAGATACTTGCAACACCTCTCCATCATTCATGCATCTTTGCCTCATTCTGGCCATGTTTCTTAAACAGGTTTCTCAGCAGAGGACCTTTAAAAATGGGGTGGACATTCCTGTAAGGGTCTTCCACCTTGATTCTCCTCTGATACAGTTTGTTCTGAACTCCAAGGCAGCCCGTATCTCTCCAGTGCCACCACGCACCAGCCAGCCGAGAGCACACAGCAGCATGTTACAGCAGAGCCCCAGGGGAGCTGAAGTTTTCCTCTGCTTGTGAGCAACTGAGCTGGAAAGAAACTTTCCAGAAAGGCTCTGCTTAAAAATGTCCAGGCCCTGCCAAAAGGACCTGGCATGTTATCGTTTCAATAGTCCTGCCATGCACAAGTACTCACTGGATCTCTGCAGTTAAACTGTTCCAGCCTTGAAATTGCTTTTGAAAACAAGTGATACTAACTCCTTCATCTGAGTATGAACTGGTGATATACCCTTGACTCTTCCCCATGTAGTGAGTCATGATCCTCATAGTTCAACCCATGTCCAAAACTGAAATGAATCATGCTTATTATTTTTAGAGTTAGCCAYGGGCACTGGCATATGTGAGTACATTCAGCAAGGATGTTTGGGGGATTAAAGCACCCTCCTAAGCTGAACTGGAAAGAATGAACTGTTTTATTAGCTGATCTGACCTTTGCTTGTATTAGAGTCAAACTTGTGACTTCAGTGATAACTCATGTTTTATTGCCTTTTATTCCTGTTACTCCTATAAACCCTGAAAAGTGTGGTCCAGATTTTATTTCCTTTCTATATCATCAGGGGAATCGTGTACTGAGTTCCCAAACGTTTATACTTTGCAAATTCACTTAAAGCAAAGATGCCACTCATTTGCGACACAACTGAGAGTCCAACCCAAACCTCCCAAGTCCCAGTCTAATAGCAACCACGTAACCATCCTTTGCTTTCACAGCCTGCCATCCTCCATTTATACTCTTAGAAAGCACGATGGTGGGAAAGCCACCTGCAGGRAGTCTGAAGTGCATTGCAGAGGGCAAGTGGTAAGACTGATCCTGAAGCTCAGGCAGCCCTCGCTACTGTTTTATACTGGTTCTAATCAGGCTGTGCTGAAAGGCAATTTTTGGATTTCATTGTTTGTGCAGTGCTCATGGATGCGGCACCTGGCATACGTCTTATCCAATTTGAAAGCAGATCTGTCTCACAGATCTTGGTCGCTGGAATGGATGACAGGGAAAAACTCAGGCTGAAGCCATGTGTTGCTGTGATTGTGTTAAAAGGGCTAGATGAAAAGGAAGTATTACAGCTTGTATATCATCGTCACTACGAAGCATGTTTGCAGACAGAAATATTTGTCCCTTTGGGTACCCAGACACTTCCTCTTTGGGGACTGATCTCTGTCAGGACAGCTATTTAAAATTTTAGTGGGTTTTTATTCAATCCCACARGTAATTTTCTAGATCTGTTAGAAAACAGGAATTATACAGGATGTTTTCAGGTGATCCGGGGACTATAGTCACCATTATCACCAGGTCTGGAAATCAGAGCCGTGGGTTGTCCCCATGCTGTGCTTCCTGAGGAAGCCCTAGGGACCCAGAGAGGTTTTTCACAATTGGCAGAGACTGCGATTATGTGAAATATTTTTAATACATGTCTTAGTGCCTTCAAGCYCACACACTGTAAGTTATTTTTATAGAAAAAGACAATTACACTTTTATAGGTTGTCCTCTGCTTTAGTCTAATTGTTACTGGTCAAACATATTTCAGACAATTCAATAATTGGCCAGAACTGTGCTTTGTAAATACCTTTCAYGATCTGCATTGCCTTGTAAGTCTATAAGTAAAGAATAAACATATAACTTACCACTCAGCTGCATTTATTTAGGATGCRGTAAAAGCAGCAAAAGGAAGGAGGAGGAAAAGTGAAATCTTTCTGAGAGGGCGCAAGTTCCTTCTGCTCTGTGACATGTCAACTCCTCTCTGCTCAGCAAAGCAGAAGCTGATGTCAGGCTTCTGGCAATACAGAGGGGCGAAGTACAAAGCRTCGGTGGTAACTGCACAGCAAATGAGTACAAGTCTATTTGATATGTGAAGCAAACACTGGTCTCCTGGAAGTGATCTGTGGTCCATCCAGTGGACCATCCTGTCTCAAAGTGTCCAAGATTGAGTGTTTCAGAGTAGCCACACAGATGGAGGGATATTTTAAACTTTACAGCAGGTTTGCTCTCAATCTCTAATATTAGAGGTGAGCTCAAAGCCTGAAATCATGAGGTTTCATAATTTTCCAAAAGAAGTTTTAGCAATAATTATTAAAACACTGATTACCCCTTTTTAKCCATACAGATGTCTGATCCCTTTTCTCATCTTGACAAATACTGTAGACCAACAACATCCAGTGACAATAAGCTCCGCATTTTAGTTAGCATTTTGTAAAATATATTTCCTTTGATCAGGTTTAAATGTATTACTTCAACATTATATTGAACATCATCTTCTCCTGGAGTGAAGCAGATGTTTTTTGGGAGAGCCCCTGGTAAACCCGTTGGCTAAGAAGTCAGGTTTTACAAAATTTGAAAATGAAGGAGGAAAAGAGATACAAAATCTACCAAGCATTATTATGAAATTTCTGGTTGGTTTCAGCAAAATATGGGGGCAGAGCAAAAAGGATCCAGACTCCAGCTACTTCCCAGCAGTGGTGGAAAACCAGAGGCACCAACACTGTGTTAAAGCAGATTGGTGCCATTGAAAAATGTGGAATACACTTCAGGTATTTAACCTCGGTCACATGCGTAGCCGAGTGAAACAAAAAGTGCACTASTGCCTGGCAGATGTATTTGGCAGCACTGGGATGTGTGTTCCTTCAAAACCAGACTCCTCACACTGGGATTTTGGTTTGCCTGTCTTTTTACTGCTTGATTGTGATTACTCTTGCATGGTTTTATTACATACCTGCCTATACCGTTGTGTATGCCAGTTACAATGACAAGATAAATGGAGGTATCTGGGGTATGGGTTCCTCATTTCTGTCAGCATCATGCGAAAATGGCTAATTTGGGGGCTGATTGTGCTGCCTGTTTCAGGAGCATGCCATCTGTTGATAAGGACTTAGTTACTCCCCAGAGTAGATGGCACTCAAGAACACATAGTATAGCTCCTGGGTATTGTAGGACCAATAAAACCGTGGATGTGCACTGCAAATGGCTTCCTCTGGCTGTGGTTTATAGGAGCTCTTAACAAAACCCTTACATCAAGCATTAAGTGTCTCCACAGTAATCCCACTGATTTCAATGGCACTACTCAAGTAGAAACTCAGTGTGAATAAGGGTATCCATCTGGTCCTGGGAGATGTAGCTGCATCAGTTGAAGGATCTGTCAAGCATTCCCCAAGCAGTCTGTGCTCATAGACATACGGGCTAGCACAAAATTAGGCCGGGGACTATGCTGATAGAGCGACAGCCAGAATAATCTGAGCAATAGATAAAGACTCTGTTRCAATCCAAGAGTGGTTCCCCAGTGTAATTAGGAAGTGCACTGTTATGCAATTAAGAAAATTAATTAGAAGTAAACGTTTAGGGAGTGCCGGTTGAAGACATGTTGCAGCACAGTCTTGTCTAGCTCTGTGGTACTTTTAAGATCTGCTGGTGGTATAACTGGTTTTACAGTATCTCTGAATGAGCTGTATTCCCAGACTTCTCTATTGACCACTCCAGTGGCATGGAGCATAGTTTACTACATACATCAGAATACTTCAACCTACCAAAACCAATATCAAAACATGCTGTTCACTTTTTGCTCAATGCAGTGAACCTCTTTGGTCCAGCCAGGTTCATTCATCTTCTAGCTAAATTCTGATTTAACTGTCTCCATCCACCCATGCAATGATCTTGAATTTAGGGATGGAAACATTTCCTTACCAAGTACCCTCAAGCCAAGTATCACTATGTTGCCAGCTACTTTCAAATGAGATAAAGGAGACCTGGCCAACAGTATTTTACTTACGTTTTTTCCAGGAATCCCAAACCAGAAGTGTTCATTCAGAGTAAAACAAAGTTGAAACAAAAAAAATCATACTCCTGGTATTTGAGGAAACTTCATSTGTTCTATGTGTAGGAATTCAGAGAAGCAATATCCTGATTTGACAAATGCCGTGATTTTTCAAGACATGCTCATGTATATGCTGTTCCCAAAAGGCACCTCTTCTTAAAAAAAAAMCGAACATCCCTATTGACAATAGGACATCACCATTACATAGCTCCATTACACCACAGAATGGTGATAGGACATCAGGTACTGAAGAGAGATATCCTTTAAACTAGAATAACATTGGCAGTCCTATGGACAGAGCTGCTCAAGAATTCTTAGGCAAAATTAAGTCTGTCRGTGCCAGGGTCACTGGGACCCCCTGGGATGCAGGAGTCAGACCTTTGCCAATGAGTCATCTCTGCTGAGCTCCCACCCATGAGCAGCACTTCTTTGGGGGGTCAGACCCCAGGCTACGCTGCTCCATGGAGGAGATCTACCCCTCAGAGTGCTCAGTCTCACCCAGGCTTTCTGTATTCCTGGCATATAAATACTTGAATTTGTTTTGTATAGTGGCATAACTTCGAGAGGAAGAATGTAGAGGCACCTTCCCTCCAATATCACCCCTGGGTCAGGTGGTAGAGCCTCTCCTGGGGACAGGAGATGCTGACTTGCATCATCTAAAGAGAAGAGGGGCTTGAAGCAGAGCTTCTCACATCTACCCTAGTTAAGTGCTTAAACCACTACACCGCCACGTATGGGAGGAGAGTGAAAGTAGCAGGGGAACAACTCCTCCGTAGACGTATTTCAGATGAAATCAGTGCTATCACTGTGTTTCAAAAAGAACTGGATCCTTCTGAGATGCTTTAGGCATCCTCAAGATGCCTCTTGGACTGAGTCTTTCAGAGGACTCTTTCCTAGAGAGAAACATCTAGTACTTGGAACCTGGTTAGCCTTGAGTCTGAGCTAGATGCTAAAACCTGAAAACTGTCAAAACTTAAATATTTCTGCACATTTAGAGAAACACAGCTTTCAGGGACCTCAGCAGCTCCAGTACAACATCTGCAGCACCTCTGAGCGGAGGTATCTCCACAGGCAGGCAGCAACCGAACACAGGCAAGTCTGAGCAGTGCAGCTTTGGAGTCAGGGTCTAAATGCAGGTGGGGAGCAGTTTAAGTGAATGCCCCAAGGATACCCTGGAAGTCACTAGCGAAGAGAACTGAACCTCAAGTTCCTAGTTCAGAAGGCTGCACTTAACCTTTCTACTAACTTGACAGAACACACAGGAAATCCCTGATGTGATCCACATCATTTTTAAAGTCCTGATTTTTTCTTGTTACTCATGTTACTGGTGTCACCATACAATGCAAAGCATGAACTGTGAAATTAATTTTATTTTCTCTCTCCATAAAGCTTGTTCATTGTTTGTGCTCTAGTCAGCTTGGACAGTAAAATTTGGTTAGATAATTTGTCATTCAAGCTTTCGTGCACCAGACCAGCATGTCTGAAGTTCAAACATTATCAGCATGTATAAAAGCACACACACACAAAAAATCCCAACCCAAAACTGAGACAAGTTCAAATTAAATTAACATGTAGAAGGCTGGCACTCTCTGCTGGAATCAACTTCGTTATTACTAAGTTCACAACTGCCGTTTCAGATAGCTCCTTCTCTCAGGATTTTGACTAAAGGTGCTTTACAAATCAGAGGTCAGGTTGGTACTTTAGAATTTTCTCATTTTTTCCTTTAATCTCCTTTCTTCTATTTAATTAATTCCATGCTGATTCTTTTTGAAACTGAAAATATTTTCCCAGTTTTCTGTGTTCACGATTACCATCTCCCAGGTGACGCTTCCCCAGCAGAAGATGCCACCCAAGGCAGAGGGGAGCATCCTCCGTGTAACACAGCCTGCCCGCCGGAACAGCCCCCGGGGATGCCGCTGCCCTCCAGCACAGACACCCCGCCAGACGCCCCGCTGCCTGCCGCAACGCCGGCCACTACCAGTAATCAACCCTGTGTTTGACGAGCACCACATGTCTTGAGGTCCAACTCCCTGCAAATTAACGAGCAAATATGATGAGCTTTTAAAACATAGCAAAACGCAATTTGCCATGAACTGTGTTGGTCACAAAGTCCCTTTAGACTCTCAAGAGGTCATACCTGCTTTGGCATGTGTGCTGGGTAAATTTACACAGCAGTCCAAGTGTGTGATTACAGCCTGGGAAAACATACAGTTTTACAAACACATACAGTTTTAAGCTAGCTAGCTTAGTGACTGTGCCAGATATCTTACTGGTATCARTTACCAAATAAATCTCTTTAAATAAAAGGAAAGATTTTCTTTTCTGGTCAAGCCTACATGGATGACATTGAAGATGGATGATGTTAAAGTCCAGGTACCCAGAGAGCTGTACCCATGAACTGGCCTAGGAGTGCTGGCTAATTAGGCAGTTAAGGTGTGCAGACAAAATAAGACACAGAAATGAAAAATCTCTGGAAATCCCAAATCCTGTGCTATCTGTAGCTAAGCTGTGGCAAAAGGATTCCATTTGTTATTAAAGAGAGCACTGATGATTTTATAACTAAAGCAATGTCACACTGTCCTGCTCTACTCTCTTTTTCCTTTAAAAGCTTCAGCAGACAGAGAAGTAGCCTGACTTCTTTCACAGGTGTGAAAGGCAATGAGAGCTACGGGTACCTAGTAATAAATCAGTTTCTTTGCTTTTGTGTCTAAATACAGGACCTCAATGGCACGGAGGACGGTTGCTTATTTCCTCTTCATATTCTGTGATGCCACTGCCAGGGCAGTGACATTCGTGGTGGGAAGTTCAGTAGTGTCCCCATGGAGCTACAGGGTTGAGTAAAGACACAGAGAAAACACCCACTTACATTGATATGTGTATAATATACTCATGTGTTTGCGATGCAATAAAGACACATCTTTGGAAAGATTTGTGATACTTTCTACACAGATAGCCTAGCAGTTTTCTTGGGGACTCTGTGCCCCACACACCTGTGTTATGTGAGCTGCTTCAAAGTGGTATGTGGCCTCAGCAGAGCACCTGGTTGATGTTCCTCTTGCCAGTGACTCTAGCTATTCCTGCTGCGCCACCTCAGCAACTGATGGTGATGTACCAGGTCTGGAGCACCAGTATAGACCTTGTTATCTGGGTATGGCTTGTGTCTTGGCTAGCAAGGAGTGAATAACTGAGGAGGATAGTGGAAATTCCCCTTCAAAACCAGCTTCAGTGGTTTTTTACATAAAACAGAGGAACACTGAAACATTTTACCATATCAGCTGACAAGAAGCATATAGCAGAGATAAAAATGTGACCGTCTGTGCAGTTAGGAGAATAAGAGAGAGAATATCAAAAAGATGTGGGAATTTAGGGAAGCCTGAAATGCTTTAAGACATTGGAAGAAGTCCCTCACTGTTATCTTCTGTATAGGAGCTAGATCAAGCTACTCCATTTAAACTAGCCTTGGCAAACCTAATTTGGTGAGGTATCTTATTGAGGAGCAGACCAGCTAGCTTGAACTTAAAGAAAGCATCATTGGTTTGTTGTTTGTTTTTTTTTTTTTTTTATGAATAGGAGGTGGGTTAGAAGAAATACATTAATCACCCCTTGAGCCAGCAATGTAGTTTTTACACATTTAGAGGTGAGCGAATAGACAAAACCAACAATGTTTTACAGAGTTTTCCAAATAAGAGAAGAGCATTTGTTTTTCTAAGTCAGCCCTGTGTGTTATCAAGAGAGTGCACATGCCTTCTTCCCTGAAAGCAGCAAGAGTCAGAGAAGAAACCTTTTTCTCTCCAGTTCCTGACATTGTTCAGCTCCTGCATGGATGAAAAGCTGATTCATTCAGCTTCTTCCTGGCTGTTATCCCAGCGTTTGTTCAGGTGCTTCTTTAGTCCATCTCCCAGATCCATTCCTACCAATCATTGTCTGCCCCACGCTCTTTCTCTTCCAACACAACCCTCCCCAAGAACCACAGCGGCCAAGCCCTCCCGCCCACACAGGCAGGTGATGCTGTGCTGATGGGGGCCTGAACTTCAGGTGGGAGCTGCATCAAAGATTTCAAAGACGGCGGAAGGAGTTAATGAGCGGCCAACAGTAACAAGTGAAGTAATTTGCTCTATTAAAGAAAGAGAGGATTTTATGCTGTACGTGCCAGTTATACAGAGAGAGACAGACACCATGGCAACAAGCTTGTCAGGCAGTAGCAGGGCACTACTTTAAGATTAACTATCGCTGGGGACATCATTAGTGGTGGAGAAACTTCAAAAACCTTGGAATTTGGGTTCCTTTCGCGCCCAGAATCTCACTTGCTTTTATGGACTTTATTTGAATCTCCAGTCTATAAGCYTACATTGGGATAACAACAACAGCAGGCTGGGATTTTGGATGCATCCTGAATAAGATGGAAAGGAAAAACATCTTCACAGYATCTCAGCACTTCCAGGCCTGCCAGGTTGTCTGAACTGTATGGAAATGAAGAACTAAAACATACCATTGAGTCAGGTTCAGACAGATTGTCTGAAGTAAAGAACGAAAAGGAGTTTGAAAAGGACTGCTCCTCCTGTGCTTACTTGTAAGCCACAGATCTGATCATAAGCCTGCAGTGATGCAAAAGGAGACATCTCTCTGTAAATCTCCCATTCTGGGAGGATGAGCAGGTGACAGATAATTGCATATATGAGGTTGATTCTTTTTATCCTCCTAGCTCGTAGGCAGAATCCCTAATCCCCGTGATTGTCTTGTACCCYGTGCAGACATTTACTCTGGTGCAAAGCTGGTGTCAGATGCTGATGTGGTAGGATTTATACCCACGGTAAGTTCCTCTATAGGCAACCCCAAGACAATTAGTGCAGAAGGAGGTTGGAACTCTGAACGTGGTCTAATGTGAATCACATTTTACAAGAACAATGTACAGAGTTCAAGTTTTCAGTTCATGAGGCTGCAGTGCAAATGAAAACATTTCTCTGGGAAAGTGGAGAGAGAAAGGAAAGATCTGAAGAGCCATTGCAGAGTCTCCATGGTGGGGTCTCTTTTGCTCCAACTTATTTTTAAAGTGCTGAGAATGCCATGCAGCATGTCTTTCATAGTGAATGTATCACAAATTCATGAACCTTTGTGACTTGCCTGCATTAAAATTCCCTGTGACTGAGCTATACAAATCTAACGGGAGCTAGCAGTGCTTCACAGCTCCAAAAGCGAAGCACGGCCAGCATGCAGAGTATGAGAGTGCCGGCAGTCCAGATGCCCAAGCCCTGGCTCAGCCCACCATGCCCCACTGCTTCCACAGGAGCTGCTGCAGGCATTTTAGTCAACGGGCATTTTAGCCCCATCAGGACTAACTGGGAGAACTGATGAGCGCAGACATTTGTTCAGCTTGCAGCACAAGGAAGGAAAATAAGGTGGACGTTAATCATCTTTTTGCATGTGTGTCAAGTAAAAAGGAGAAGTGCATTCAATCCCATGAAAAGGCTTATTTTTGAGMAGTTGTTCTCTGAGACCTGACAGCCAAGTGCTGTGCCCAAAGAACAAATGAAAGAGGAGGTGGCTTCTCTGGGGCTGCCTGCTTCCAAAAGATAAAGGAAGATGGAGTGCAGCACTCTGCCCATCCTGTACAGGAGGGTGAGAGTCACCGAGATAACTCTGAGAACTACTCGGGGAGGGGGGGAAGCATCTTGCTWAATGTAAAGGGAGAAGAACTGGGAGCATGCAATGGATTTCTGTGTATGTTTGAGTTTTCCCAGTCCTGTTGAGAGAGTCCTCTCTGTGATCATAATTGGAATGAACTCATGAATAGCGCATGTGAGCAGAAAGCAAATCCGAAGCTGCAAGCAGTTAGCTAACCCTGCTGCATGGTTAGTAAGGAGACGTGTTGCATACTCAAGATATAGGGCAGGGAATGACATRTTCATCTTACTGAACAGGCAAAGCATTCACTAGAAAATTCTCAAGGTTTTGGAGAMCTCAGCTTGCCCCAGGTAGCTCTGTCTTCCAGGCAGGTGGAGGTACATAGACATCTATTGTTGGTCAGCAGGCAAATATCTACTATGAGAAGCTGGTGACAACCTAAGACAGCTGTGTGCATGTCATGACCAGTGATAGGCACACAGGGACAGCAGGGGAAAGCCTACAGTTCCTCCGCTGGCTGTCTTCATTCTGCAACCTGAACTAAAAAGTATTTATTTCTCTTTTTCTGGCTGAGGACCTCTAAATGAGAGCAGCGAATACCATCTATTAGAAAGGCAGAGCCACACACTGAATGAAACAGGTCATACATCCCTTTTAGTCAGACAGCTGTAGCCAGCACCAAGAAGAAATGCTGGGAAATGTGACGAGGAGGCTTGGGGCTGTCACGAGGCATTCTGTGTTCGGAGGCAGGAACCGAACAACAGCTTTCTTCCTGCTTAAAGAAAGAGCTTAGGARCAAGCAGGAGTGGAGAAAGGTCCCTCTCAAACACAGCACTGAAGAGAGAGGGGGACGGAGCCTTGGTCCCACGTCTGCCTTGGGGACACAAATCTCCTGCACTCCTTCCGCTTCTGGGGAGAAGTGTCAAAGACGTCATCTCGTCAGATCATTACTGCGAGTTACAGAAATATTTTATGACTGCTAAAAAAGACTGCTAGATTATCTTGCCTGCATTGCTGTGCTATCACTCTTTATAATACTGTGACATTAAATGCAGGGAGATTTTTTTTAAAGGGCAAAGGTTTTACAAGATCTTAGGAAAGCATAGCACTGTTAGCCAGTGACTATTAGCTTCACCTTCTTCTTTAAATCATGATCCACATTAGCACACCCCTCACACACTCAAGCTCCTGGACCCACTAAACACTCATTTTATGTTCCTCTTCTCACGCTTGGCTTCATGAGCTTCTGGGCTCCAATCACCCACGTCCTAAAACTCCAAACCCGACCTTTGGGCACTGAAGTACACATATAGACAAACATTCATGGGAGAAAAACTCAGCTGAAATAACTGCAGCAACTTGCCTATGGCCTTCCATCCTTGCTCCTTTTCCTGGAAGACTGAGCCAAGACTCGTGGACGAGTGCCATCGTGCTTGCCTAATTCCCTGTTCATCCTTGGGGCTGTGTCCATGCCCGATTCCCCTGTGCTCTCAGCAGCTCACTGTCTGCCTCCGAGTTTCTCATCCCCAGCTTCTGCGGGCACTTGGCACAGCCAAAGTGGACAATTGGCTGGGAAGGGAGGTAGCTAGAGCAGCAACACAAATTTTGCCCAGGCTCTGAGTGTGGGTTTCTCTCTGTGAAACATATGCTGGACGTTGCAGGCAATGGAGATCCCTTCCAGGATTTTGAACACTGCTGAACTTTGATGCACAGTCAGAAGTCAAACCAAAGCCACCTGGGCCCAACTGCGCTAAGTCAAAACCTGTGACGTTTCAGCATGACACACAGAAATACCCTTTCGGCAAGAAAAGTAAAGGAGGTTAGGTTTGGGTTTGTTTGTTTTATTCGTTTGTTTACCTGTTTTGGTTCAAGAGTGTATTTCTTTTCTAACTGACAAGAGATCACTTTATTTTTAGTGGGCTTAAAATGACTTGCCAGTAATAAAAACAAGTTTCTCTCTCTGCTTTCCATAACGAGAAGCCGAACGAGTGGTTTCGTGTTCAGAAGAGCCTCAGAGGTCTCTGCTGAATTCATCGATCGTGGTTCAAACCAGTGTGCAGCACAGCCACTGAGGGAGAAACAGAACAAGGAGTCAGACCATCTGGAGGGTCCACAGGATGCCACCGGGGCACTCTATCATGGCTCTGGGAGAACAAGCTGGGAAAGGCTGGAACTGTGTTTTAATCTGCTGYACATGTAGGATCCATCTGCTCTGGAACTTTGGGGAAATTTATTGCCAGGATCAGCATCAGACATTGCAAGTGGGGTCTCTTCTGAGGGAAGACCAGTTCTCCAGGGTAAGCTGTGTGACCTTTGAAAAATTCTAGGGTCGGAGTATGCAATGTACAATTTCAGCAAGGTTTAACTAACTGTGACTGAGGGTCACAGGGCTTCCTAGCCATCCTCCTCCCTTTGAGCCAGTCTTCAGCTGAGAGGACTAATTGGATGGACCTCTTGGGGCCCCTTCCAGCTGTTTCCTGAGATATATTTGTATTCTCAAAAGGGAAGACTCAAGYTGATTGCTTTTATTACAGCTTCAACAGGAGACATTTGCATTAAAAACAATGTGAGGAAAAAAAAGACCTGGCATCTTAAAAGGTCTCTTCTAATTCTGGCAGGTTGATCAGTACATTCTCTGCCAGACAAGAACAGTTCCCTGCTGTGTGTTTTCTAATGAATTGACCACTGGCCTCTGAAAGTAGACAGTGAAACACACTGTGTAAGCATCTTCTCAAGCAGCCTTAGGGGTTTTGAACATATTTTTACTTTTTTTGCTCATATAAGGTAAATGTTCATTCTACTAATTCAGACAAGCCTTCCAAACTGAAGAGCCTTTTCACATAAACAAACTTTCCCTTTGCATCACTATTGAGTTTACCACTTATAATAAAGATTTTAAATAAATGTATTTTAGTGCCRTCCATTGCTGTAGCTTAACTAGATGTTATTTCAATCTAACCAGCCTTACCTCAGCCAGAGAAAGCTGGATGACTCCACTCTTGTCTTTGTCCAGGAGATTAAACACTTCTGAAAAGTAGAAGTGGGGGAAAAAAATACTGGATATACACCACAGAGTTTGGCATGTAGAAAATCAGTCTGACAAAATGTAGAAGTCTGGCTTTTTGCCATGATCTACTGGAAATCTAGACTGTTTCTGTAAGAGAATATTACAGCTGTTCTTCTTTCCTCTTACAAGTCATTTCTAAGCCRCTTCATGGGGCGGAATAGTCAGATCTACAGCAGCAAACTGAGAGTTGGCAGCAGGACAACTATAAAATCTGATGCAGTAGCATCTGGTATGATCCAGGGACAAACCTGTAAATCACGTCTGAGTAAGGACTGTAGATGATAAATGGTATCATTTATAGGAGATGGGACAACTTGGGGGTCAGAGCACTGGCCATAAAGTGTAGGTGACTCTAAAGCAGAAAAGCATGGTAGGTTAAGAAAACGTCCCCCATGCTCCACGGTCATGCAGACAGAAAGGCTTGTGCTATCTCTCTGCTTCTTTCTCCAACAGACACAGTTTTGCTGGCACCCTCACATTGCCATGCAATTTGCTACATTCACAGTTAAAAGATACTAAATACTTAACGAAACCCCACAGTTTTCAGGAACTCCCCTTGGCTGATGAACAGAGGGACTTACTGAACAGGGTCTCCAAGCGGATCATACAGGCCACAAAGCCATCGAAATCAATGGTCAGCTTGCTGCAGGCGTAGCGGATGACAATGCTGTGCTGCACCTGATTGTTGAGCGTGAAACCTGAAGGGATGGGAAGCACACGAACCACTGACACAGCAGGTTAATATGCTGTCTTTGATGTGACTTGCCCATGGACTGCTGCACCTGCAGGCAGACCTGGGTGAAGAATTGAGGACTCTTCTTCCCAGAAGGTCTGTTGGATTCCATCACCCACCTCCTCTGTTGTGAGTCCTTTCCAAAGCCCATTGTGCTGTGTGAGGAGAGGCATAAAGTTCTCCCACAGCATTTTGTCAGACTGCATATTTCACATTGTTTCACAGCATAATCAGTCCTATGTTCCCCAGATAAACCCCTAATTAGCGAGTCTTGGTGCTGCAGCTGAATAGCAGTGATTGCAGTAGAGCCAATTGCTCACATAACACATTGGGCTCTATTCAGGCCCATATTAGTGCTATTTCTGTCTCTGGATCATTCACATAGACTCCACCGAGCACAAGACAGATCAAAAAAGCAGTGCTTCTCTAGATGCCCCTGAGCTGGCAAGCACTGCTCCAAAAGTGAATAGCACACATCAGACAGGATATCGTTGGGGCATGCCTTGATCAGGCTTGCACCTTCTCTGGTGTAGAGAAAGGTGGTGGGAGGAAATGAAGSAAAAAGAGAATTTGGACATAGCTCTGAAAGAGGACAGTTAGATTAGGAAATAATGAGGCCAAAAATAGAGCAAGTCATAATCAGATGGTTAAGCAATGGTCACAGCATGGACAAAAATATCAGTGGCTCATAATGCAGAACAGAGGATGGGTTTTCRTGTATATAACAGCAAAAGGACATAGCAGTATATGACTGTCAGGAAAGGAGAATGGCACTGGCAACACTGATCTAGGAGACAGGAGGGAAGCAAAGCCATTAAAGGCTCCACTGTTCTTCCGATGTTTGGTGGGGGGACTGCAGTGATCCGGTGGTGTCCCCAAACAGCATACTCACCTGCCTCTCTGAGGGCATTTCGCATCTCATGGGAGTCGATGGTACCGGAGTAGTCACTGTCCACTTTCTTATAGATYGCCTGCAGCAGAGGAATGAGGGAATGTGGAAATGGCTTTGCAACGTGTYCCCGTGCAGCAATGTGATGGTGCAAGCACAGGCAGGCAAGCTTTGGCTTTCATGGCTGGGTAACAACGGTAGCGAAGACATGGTAACACGAGGCTCACCGGGAGGTAGCAGCCAGAATGAAATAGCCAGGGATCCTCTAGGGTTTAACCTTGGTTTGCTAGTCCACTCTGCAGCCCAAGCCTTGCCATCCTCCCTGCTCCTGTAGCTAGACTAAAGGCAGGACATTCGTGCCTACCTCTGCTGCGTCCACACCATCGCTCTGCGGTGCAGACGCAGCCGTGGGTTTCTGATGGCTGGGACAGGGGCTGCCCCTACCAGCCCAAGCTCCTGCTCTTTGAAATGTTAATGAGCAAGGGAAACGTTTCAAGTAGCTACTGGCAAGCAAGGCAGACTGGGAAACACGTTCCCATGGGCTGGCAGCCTGCCTGCCTTCATGGTACGTGGTGGCAGACAGGCCATTGAGGAAAATATCCTATCATTTGGCACACGCTGCAACAGACAAAGTCCATTTTCCTTAATATTTCACATGAGATGACAGATGCTTCCTACTGCCAGCAGGTTTATTATCCAGAATTAGAAGCCACCCAGACCTACAGCTGAGACTGGAATTGGGTCTCAAGGCTTGCTCCGCCAACACCAGCCTCAGGACAGAGCCAGTGCCTCGGGCTGAAGKAGAGCTGAACATCTCCTCTTGAACCTCCAGGACAGATGCTCTGTGCTGGCCAGCATCAAGCATGGTAGCAGCAGACTTGCCTGAAAGGGATACTGTCAAACAAAGCAGGTCCAAATTTGACTTTCCTTTAGACTGCTTGATTCTGGGTACACTTCTTGGGATATTAAATCCTCTGTCAGAAAAATAATTCAGCACTTCTACAAGATTTAAAAAATACAAAGCCAGGTTTTTCTAGGTCCTAAAATAACGTGTTTCTTGTGTTTGCTGGTGCTCAGCTGGCAATGTAACATATTGCAACAGCAGAGACATGTTCATATGAGCTTTAATACAGCAGGCAGCAGAGAGCTGTCTTTGCCAGTGATGAAAGAGGGTTAATCTGGCTTTTCATAAGGTGTTGTAAATTATGGAGAGTGGTGGGGCCAGGGGGAAAGAGGATCTGCTTGTGTCCTTTTAAATCAGAGGTTTCTGAGCCCCGGAACAAACTCCAGCCATGAGAAGGCTTCCAAGTATATCTGCCTGTGGTGGCTTAACCCTATCTCAATTCTGGATCTGCACTTCAGAGCTGAGAGGGAAGGGGAGACAATCAGAAATATTATGTTACCAAATAGTTTTGAATCTTCATCCAAAGTGTCTTGAATTCTACAAGTCCCAGGGTGCCAGTCCCATTGGTCTGGGGATGTTAAGGCATGGTTCAAAAATCAGGATTCCTCTATCCTTAGCAAAACTGGAGAGCAACCAGTTCTGATAAAAACAAATCACCCATCACAGTGTCATCTTATTGCCATATTCATTCTCACTTGTAGTACATCTCCATCTCACACAGACATGCCCACAGCTTTACATTTGCTTAGCTAAAGACATGCCAAGAATTTCTAGGCTATCTGCACTCTAAAGGAATGATATATGGGATTGCTAAATATATAAGCATGATTACATACACTCGCATTTTGTACAGTTAATAGTAGATTAAAGCCCTYAGGGAAACAAAGGACTGGTCTCGCAGTGGACAAATGTTAGAAAGCAGAGACAGGAACTGCGAGTGAACAGAGAGAGTCAATAGCAGGCTACACAGTCTTCCCTGTGTCCTTCAGGGCCTTGAACATCCCTTCCTGTGGAAAATTATGCAGAAACAAGGAATTGGCCCCCATGATGCTGTATTTATTGAGTTGCCCTGTTGGGTTTGGGAGGCTGTGGAGTGTAGGGCAAAGGCATCACTTCTCCTTACAGCCAGTGATCCGCAAGATCCACAGGTAATCCCTGCTGACCTCAACATGACCACATCATGAGACCAACATTAGTGTAATCCTGGCAGCATGGCTCTTGACCTTCCCAGTGCACTGGCTACCTTCCCAGCACGTCAAAGGAGTACTGGGCAGATGTGCTGACCTCTCCTTTTCCCTTGGCTATGCAAAGTTTATTAGYTCCCATGTGTCCTACAAGATACGCAGACGGATATGCTGTACCTATATAGCATATATACTATGTACAGCATGTACTCATAGCCTTCCCCCGCTGAACAGGCTCTCCAGCCTGTCTCTGCTGCTTTGTGCTCTATAAGCGGTACCTGACTTAGAGATGGAATTTGAGGTTGTGCTTAAAACCTGCCTCCTGCCAAGCATGCTGTGTATGCATCTGAATCTGCACAGGTGCATCCAGRCAGAAGGTCCCTGCTTCTCCTCCCTGCTATTTTTAGGGAAAAGTTTAAACAACGGGAGACGCAGAGCAGGTGAGGGAAACAGCCGATGATTCAATGGTTTAGATTTCTGCCACTCTGAGCTGATAGAGCTGCTTGGCTGAATTTTATGTCTCCAGCCATGTGCCTGGACAATGGAAGTGTAAACTTTGCCTATCTTGTCAGGAAGTTTTGCAAAGGAGATCCAGAAGCTTTAAAGGTGATGAAATTATGTTCAAAGGATACATCTAAAAGGCTGATCATCTCCCTGCAAGTGTTAATGTTGAATCCATCACTTTTAATATCCTTTCCTGTAAAAAAAGGAAGTAAAAATCCAAGTCAGAAATAATTTCAGACAAATATTTTTCTGCAGACAACCTTGGAGATGTCAACCACCTTAAAATCTTGTTAGCAAAGTAAATCCTCTGCCATTTCTTCCGCTATTTCCCTTCAGCTGATTAACATGGCTTTTTTGGCAGCGGGGCAGGGGATGCTAGTGGTCTTGGGGGTGGTAAGCCTCTACCTGTCCACAGAAGCTACGCAGAAGCATAATAATATCTTCCCATGGTGGTCTTCCCAAGAAGGTACAAGGAATATAATGCCTCTGCRGGACATTGGCTGGCAGCTTTTGGAACGGTAGCACCAGGTGGTACTTTTTCCTCCCATATTAGAGGTTCAACAAGCMAGGAGAAACTCAGTCATGGGTGAACAAAAACTCAGTTTTTCATCACCCTTAGCTGGGTTTTGCTAGCACAGATCCCATCTGTGTGCTGATGGACCCAGGCACTGACATTGACTCTGACCCAAAGAGCAACTTTATGTCTCGCCATTTCAGCATGTGCCTCTCAGCTCCATTCGAAGGGAACTACACAACGTTACTTACTCTTTGCCAAAACCCGGTTTAGGATAGTTTGAAGTTCAATTGCAGTCACTTCACAATCCTGGACAGAAAACATATTTTAGGTGTTAACACAAAAATTATTTGAAGCAAACTATATTCACTTGCTGTCAGACATCTGGGAAATATTTTCCTTCCAACCCTTATCTAAGACATGTAAACATTTGATTTTTTTCTAACACTTTACATTTACTATCAGACATCACACAGAGGAGATCCTTAGAAATCGTTAAAATATCCTAGCCTTTCAAACGGTAAATAAGAAGTTTGTTAGGTGCCATGGTGACATGACCCTGTAAATGCTAACTTTTTAACAGGTTTGACTGAATTGGGTGACTGCCTTCTTTCTCAGCTGAAGAGCTTCAGGAGAGCATTTGAGATTTTCCAGGCTTTGGAAACTACAACCAAACAGTACTAAAATTGCCTTCTCAAAACTCAGAAAGGTCTTTCTAACTAACAAGATGTTTTCCCTTTTCGATACCAGTGGCCACCTGTTCATTAAGAGAAAATCTGACGTGACAACCACAGGCTAGCGCAGCAGGGCTTTGTAGATACTGAGGTTTGTCAAATACAATAAATAGAGAGAAAGTTCAGCCAACAGTTTTTCCTATTCCCAGGGCTTCTAAACAAAAGGGAAGGAATTGGCCAACTAGGCAATTGTCAGAATTATACGCTAACTCCACAGGTAATTTATTTCACCATGGGATAATATTTTCACAGTCCTTACTCCCATCATGCCTATTTTCAAAGTTATTCCATGCCCTGCATTGCCGAGGGAACAAATCACATTTTGCCACCAATAAGAGGAACAATGTAGTAAAACTGTTCTATTGTAAAATAAATTGAACTGAAACTGTGAGTTAATAAAAGGGGAGAACTGCTTGTTTTTTTGAAGACTAGACAGTAAAAGGAACTGGCAAGTCAAATATTTGCATAATCATAACAGAGAGGTCCCAGTCTTTTTCTTTCACTTTAATCCACTTACCTCTCCAGAGAGCTTTTGAAACAGAGTCTTGAACTCATCATCTATATCTTTGTTATCGACATGAGGCTAGAGGAGAGAGATGACCAAGAGTGTGGTTTACAAGGCGGTTCTAGAAAGTGAGCTGTGGCTATCGTAAAGCAGCTTTACAGGGCACTGTTTACAGCAACAGAAAATGAGCACTTGCTCTGCAGCAATGGCAAAACAGAGGCACCACTTAAATCACAACCAGCCAGGGGCTGGCTTCATTTGGGAGTAAATACTTTCTAAGACTGATGAAAGTGTTTTCTTCTGCTACCAAAACAGTTTTATAAAATAGCTGCAGTGAAAATGCTGTTGCATCTGGCCATAGCAATTCAGCAGTTCCTTGGAAGTCTGCTTTTGCAATTTCTTTTGGGCTTCAGGAAGACCATTTGTTTCTGTGAAAAGGATCATTCAGTGCCCTCCCCGCCTTCTCCTACCTGTACTAGATGGAAGGACAATTTAATGTGTTCCACCCCAGTCTACAAGGGTGCAGTTTCTGTTCCACATGGGCCCAGGTACATGAAAATTCATGTGAAACTAAGCCATGGAGATATGTAAAGAATCCCCGTAATCAAAAAATATTTTTCCTGAGCACAAACAAATACTGTGATCCCAGCTCAGGGGAAAAAAAAAACCTCACCCGTGGTTTGCCCCCACATTATGAAAGAAAAGTCTGTTAAAAAAAAAAAAAAAAAAAAAAAAAAAAAAAAAAAAAAAAAAAAAAAAAAAAAAAAAAAAAAAACACCACAACCAATCTGCCCAGTTAAGACATTTACCTCATATGGTTTTGCAGCCACCACATCACCAATCACCCTAAGGAAAAACAGAAAAAAAAAATAAAACAACAATAAATGACAAGTCTATCATTTGCCCTTAAAATAATTAGCAAAACAAGCTGTTTTAATATAAGGTGTTACCAAATGCATAGACAAGCCCCCAGGTTTCCTGCTTCTTACACCTCTGTCTGTCCCACCTCTTTGAAGATACTTTCCTTGGGCAATCCAGCCTTGTTGCTCTTGTCTTGTATCCAGACTCCTGTTTTTTCATTCAATGGCTGCTATTGATACCTTTTTAAAACCATCTTCTCATCGTCATACTCCCAAATCCTGCACTCTTTAATTGTGGGAACTTCTGCTTCACAGACCTGAGGGATCTAATTACCACTTGAGTGCTTGCTGGAGGCCATCTGGAGAGCCATGACTCTCTACCATGGATGTGTGTGTGTCACATATGGTAGACTACATAAGAAAATAGGTCCTAGAAATGGGCCTATATTGCTGGTTAAGGGAAAAGATAGAGCACGGGATGTGGATGCAACACCTGACCTTTCCCTTTACGTGCCTCACCAGCAGAAGAGGAGGCTTTACAGAGGAGATACGCACTGTGTCTTAGCCTGTTTCTCAGAAAAAACTCGTAGGCAGAACTCTCCATTTTTGTAAGGCTCAAAAGTGGACGGCACAATGAGGTACTCTCCCCGGGGCAGCTTCATGCGGCTGGAGACTTCACGCAGGTTGACATAAGGGTCAGACCGGGCTGCCGGTTGGTTCCTTGCGAAGAAAGCACGGTTCACATGAATATCCGTGTTATTTTCCAGCTGTGGGAAATGTGTTTTTGTTAGAAACCTTTTGACAATTCACTGGTAATCCAGCTGCCCTATTTCAATTTCAGTGCTTTAAAGCCATCTCAATTTTTTTCTTAGCATAAAATAATAAATCCGCGAGTGATGGCATAAAAGATAACCMCCAGGGTTCTGTCATGGGAAACAGTCAGGCAGATAAGTAGAAGGGGAAAGTATCTTCCTTTATAAAGATTATATTTTCACATGCCTCTTTACAGTCTGAGATGTAAAATAAATAAAAAGATCATAATGTATGCTCATATCTGGTCAAACTAGTACCTGCGGTACTTAAGTTGTCCATGTAYTGAGCCTTTCACAGGCTGCTTGTGAACAAGTTTAAATTTCAGAATGTTTTTGAGTCATTTATGGTATGGRATAGATCTCCTAATTGCATAGGACTTGTAGTCTCTGATTTATTTAAACAGACAGAAAACAATAGTAAACAGAACACAGTAGTAGTCACAAGGGTGAGACTTTTGGGGCCATATTAGRTGATTTACCCAAGTTCTATTAGTAATACTAAGGGTATTCCTTTGGATTATGTGGAAAATAGTACTTAACTTTTCCTTAATATGAATATACTATTAAACAAGTGAAACATTGCATAGCTCACAAAACAAAACACCAGTGTAGCAAGAAACAGTAGTGTAGGAATAACATCTTTGTTTTAAACCTCCTATTCATGACTTTTGCTCCACAGGGATGTCTTTCAAAAAGTGTGATTCAATGATCCACAAAAAGTGCTGTGGTTGACACAGGGTGGGAAACATTGCATACAGATAGGATTTCTGGCTGTCTAAGATCAGAGCATAAAAAGATGTTATCAAACATTTTATAATCATTCAGTTTTTCTATTGTAAACTGTAGAAAAATATGGGGGTTTTTTCCTCTTTTGTTCTGAAGATAAGATTGGATTTGGTATTTATTCAGCCACCCCATCCTTTCTTCCCACTCRATCTTAAGCTAAGTGGGACTGCAAAGATTAAGAAGCCAGATCCATATCTTTTTCAATATATAAAGTTCATTCTCCCTTTGCATCTGCAAGGCTGTTAAAAGAACACAGTTAATTACTACATGACCACACATTCATTTTCTGAGAGAGAAGAAAAGGCCTGAAAAGCCAAGGAAAAATTGGCAGTGCAGGCTGCTGGACCTCAGTAATGAGTATAGGCTATTCCTACTGCCAGACACCCCTGGGGTCTCTTTCTTCAGGAATGAAAGGTCTCTTTAACTCAGTATTGACATCTGGGAGGATTGAGAAAGGTTGAGCGGGGTTCGTTCATTACCAGGAGCCTCAGCTCAGAACTATAAAAGGAATGGATCCACAGAGTTTGGCATTTCTTCAAAACAACATTAGCTACTTTTTCTTGATTTTAGAGTGCAGAGAGCCTGTTCTGCCTTCACCTGTACTAAATAGACAAATYCTGACCTCTGTTATACAAACTTAGTAGAAACCAAATTTCAACAAATATAAATGAAGTGAAGACTGGGACTCAGATGTCTGTAATAATGCCTTGGAAATGGTTATTCAGAACTTGAGATATTGGTCCTGTGATCCAAGAACAAAGCTCTCCAGAAGAGCTGTCATTAGTAAAGAAGTAGTCTTCCTGGTAGCTAAATTCTCCAGTGCAACAGGAGGTGCCCATCTGGAGGCTAGAAGTCTCCAGCAGAGACTACATACCTCCTGAGGAATCTGAAAGGAAGAGAAAGAGCCAATGTTAAAGAGCTGCTACATGTCCGCATCTATCATTAAAAAAAAAAAAAATCAGATAAAGCCTCCTTCAGACACTTTTTCAAAATTTTCATTTACAACCACATATTGTAGTATCAGTTAAACATGAAGTTCTAGCTTGTGCTAGAGCTGTTCCAAAAGGAAAACAGGATCTTCATCCAGAGGAATCTATATAACATTTAATTGCTTTTCTCTTGATATGGTGTTGTGAATGATACTATTGGTTGGAAATATTTGGGTAAGCCTTTAAATGTTCAGTCAGRAAAGTCAACAAGTTAGCCGCACTTTGCTAACCAAAAACAAACTGGGAATTTATTACAGCAGACCTAAAATCTACTAGTCTACTCTTACTGGAATATGATGAAAATATAAGGCTACTGTCACTAGCAATCAACCTGAGGATGATGAGATTGTTACAAGGCAATTATAACAAGTAACAAATTTCAAGATTTGGCCCTTCCTAAATTAACTAAATTGCTATGTTCATTTGTACCTCTAAATATAAGGTAACTTTTCAAAAAGCAATTAGTTATCTTGGGAGCACAGATTCCAGTGAGAGCCAAAGAGAGTGTCGTCCCAAGTCCCAAAAGAGCTTTTGAAAATATTGCCCATACAATGATTCTGGGGCCTGAGATGACTCCTTGAGACCTCAGGTCTTGTTCCTTATAACCAGCATACTAGAAGGACAGGAGCTTGGAGGTGGGCACACTTGCAGTTATTGACAGTAGGCAGTTTGAACTACATGACTTACAAAAGCCCTGCAGGGCAGGTAGACTTAGGCATACAACTTTTCACCTTCTCCTGCACAGAGATCTGCTTTAGGTTACCATCCATGCTGTCCGAACTGGACCTCCTCAGCCACAGCATCAGCTGCAATGATGTAAATCTACAACAGTGCGTGACCCAAGTAACTTGGATCATAGCTGGATGTCTACCTGAGATGACTTAGCAGCCATGTCTTTCAAAAGAAAGTCTTCATCTTGTTAAGAGTCATCAAGTCTACCCTACTATGGAAAAGATCAGAGAGGAGGCAGATGGGATGAAATAGATGTAAAGCACAAAACCTCTGCTAACTTCTCCAGGGTGGTGCTCAGYGATATGAGCAGACAAACATCCTTAATGTGCAAATTCAGGATGCCAACAGGCCAGGGTGCTCGGCACCACGCAGATGGCAACTCAGAAATGTGCTCAGTGAGAACCATTTGTGTGTGCAGACACTTAGGCACTAGGGAAAACCTGTCCTAGTTTTGAACCATCCTGCACAAGATAYATTAGCAAAAGTCAGCCATTCCCATCTGCTCCCACCTGTGCTGGTTAATGATCTTCATCCAGTGGAACCTATACAACATTTAACTGCTTTTCTCCAGGTATGATATTGGGAATGATAATACTGGTTGGAAATTTTTATATTTGCTTCTCTCCCCTCACATCACAGAAATTAGAGATGACACTGTAGATTTGTTTCCTACATTATATTTTTAGAGACAGAAGCAACACTGAGAGAATAAAATAATAAAAAAAAAATATTACTGAACCAGAACAATAGCATGGTAGACAATGAATCAAAACRATTTTCAAATGCAAGGGAAAAATAATAAAAAAAGAAAGTGACTACTGAGCACTATCGATAGGCTGTAATCAGAAACACTTATTCGGAATTGCCAGGCACCCTGAGCCTGCCCCCATTCAGATTTTGTAAGAGCAGGCTCTCAGTGAGACTGTTGCTAAATTATTGCCTCTAGTTTTACACCACTCTCCTGTTAAAGTGGGACAAAAGCTGAGCCTAAATTTATCTGAATCTTCCCATATTATGTGGGTCAGGAAGAAATGAGAGAAGGATTTGAATCATCTTGCAAAATCCAGTTATTATTGAAGTGTAGTGCTGAATGTCAAGATGTAGCACATCATTGCTAATTTTTTGCAGCGTAACAGAACAGGGAATAAAGCCTTTAATCAGGAACAAACTTTACCTGATAGAGCGAATAACCAATACTAAGCAGAGCTTCTCCCATTTTCTTCTGTCTCCTGCGGTTCTTCTGCATCAAACCCACCAGTACAGTACAGCATGGCTCATTCAGACTCCCTTCGTGGTCATCATCTGGTTCATCCAGCCGGATTTTAAACTGGGGATTGGTCCAGTATGTCGCTAAGAATTCCCAACRCAAGACAAAAAGGAAGGGATTTTGCTGTCATTGTAGCCAAGATGGCTGTCACTAGAATTACAGAGAATATCTCTTTGGAAGGACTTTTGCCTGGAGTTTTTCCAGTCCTTTCCATTACGTTATATGTTTTTATGTTTTCACAGCTATGCTGAATATCAATTRGAGCCATGGCAAATCAAAGCACCAAGGTATCTCCCCGGGCAGTAATGACCAACAGGGAGGAGCTGATATCGTTAATTCCAGCTAGTCATTTATCTCCAGAAAACATCTTTAGCTGAGGCTGTTATTGTTGCAAGAGGACCAAATGCCAGACAGCCTCTCCAGAGGTCTAACCTGAAAATGAATGGGAAACAACACTGCCACTGAACTGTGACACTTTCCTGGCCTACCCGACCCTCCAGAGGATTACTCCAGTCAGTAGCAAAAGCCGTGTAAGCAGGAATACAGCCATGAATTAACTGCTTAGTGGGTTGGTAATGCCCGGCGAGGAAATAAGTGTGAATTAGATCTTGGTTTAGGCTGCCAAGCTTTTGCTTGCTATCTAAATCCTGCAGAAAGAGCTGCACCTCCAAGCCCTTCCCACCAAAGCCCCCTCAGGTTCACAAGCATTTATTTTGACTGTTGTGGTGGTATTTCACCAAGTGCCCACTTGGCTGGGTCTCCACCTTGGTAGTTCTGGCAGCCCCCAGCAGTCGAACCCCGTCTCCACTGTCCATTAAACAGGGTCAGGTCCCATTTATTGACCTCGTTGCTTGTCAGGGTGTCGGGAGTCAAGTTGCAGATCTCAAGGCGGGTGAACTGCCTTTGAAAATCTGAAAATGCCATCCTGGTGCACAAAAAGACCAGGGTTAGTCCATCAGCCTGCAACAGTCAAGGCGTGTACAAATGGATGTCTTTCCCAACAGGGCAGCAAACGTCAGTACTACAGAGCTGCCCAAAGCCCYGTCTAATTGAACTCTGAAGCTTGGAACTGGCTTTTGGGAAASAAAATTTCCCACCCCCTGAATGAGCTGTATCTCCTAGAGGCAGTTGTTCTCAATGGCTGTTACACATTATGGGCCATTTTCTGTCCTCCCCAGCCATGGGCAATCCCTCATGGATCATACTTCATAAGTAAATTCACTGAAATTGGTGGAACAAAATGTGCAAGGAGATGCCATTTAATGGGAGTAAGAATTGGCCTTATGAAAGAGTCACTCTGTAGAAAAACAGTCTCAGTTTGTGCTTTGCTTCAATTCTATCATTAATGTTTGGTTTTACCATTCCTAGTGTGTTTGCATGAGTGAYAGACCTTGCTCACTTCACGCCGCAAGCAGAGGTCTGTTCTCTTTTCTCAGTGCCTTATGGCCCATATAGCTGGTTGCACTGAAAGGCAGTGGACGTTTATCTTTCCAGTCTAGGACAGAGTGACATGGATTCAGTACTGATCCATATAATCAGCTACCTGGGATGGRCTTTCCATTAGGTCTGGGTAAACAGACTCTTCCCAAGCTGGTAATCTAAACTTTTTCATTAGTGTGTAGCATTTAGGCAAAAAAACAAACCTCAAAATATAGAGCAGCTGAGGTTCATTCTTGCCACCTCATTAATTTTATTACCATCTGGTCTCTATATTTTGGATAAGCACTGAGTTATGCAAGCTCTAATAAAAGGTAATACTTGAATGGGAAGGGAGATAAACAAGAGGCTAACAACCCACACATGTCAATATTAACCCCCTTGGTGCTGGCAGTTTCTCTCCATCCAACTGAAAAGACTGCTTAAAAAGCATATGTGCACGTAAAATGTCCAAAACATTAAGCTAACTGAATGATTCTCACCAAAACTCTCCATCATCTGCTTGCTTATCCAGTGCCTGTTTTTGTTTCGGATCAACATAATTCCATTCAGGAGCACTGCAGACAAAGCACAAAAGCAAGCTGTTCAGTTGTTRTATTTTATTCTACAAGATCAGAGAGTTAGGCTCTGTCTTCGGTTACAGCTGGTACAGGAGTCTGTATTTCTTCAACAACTAGACCTTCTGCCCCTCCCAATGGTGGTACACCCTGCAACCTGACTATATAGGGCTGGAATCAGACTGCAACCATATTTGTAACAAATAAGCCTTAAATTGAATCGTCACTGCCAGGTGCCAGGATGTACAAATATTGCAGACTGGGTGCATTAGGTAACACRCAGCCTGAAAGTCGGGCAGAGCTTCACCATTGTAAGATCTGTTGGGATGCCTGATAGTCCTCTTAGGGAAATGACATAAGCTCCGCTGTTGGGATCACCAAAGAACAAGAAAGCAAAAAGGTGGGATTAAAAAATGTGCTGCAGAAAACAGCATTGCTCMTTTCCCATTCTGATGTTACTGTGCAGCAAGCTGGATTCTGCTCTGATCTGCTCCCACGTGATGGTGCAGTTCTGCAGCTGCCTCAGCAGGGTTCTCCCATAATAAAACAGGTGCAAGAAAATCAGGATATGGCATGTGTGTGTGCCTGAAGTGCCTTATCTTGGGGCTAAGCAAAGCAGCTCTGATAAAGGTAATAATAATTCTAATGTTTATCTCTGTTTTCTATCCTTAAGTGTTATACAACATCAGCACCGGTTTTGCAGTCAGGACAGGAACCTGAAATCTCAAAGTATTGCGTGAAAAAATATCATGACCCAAATGAAGGTAAAATTTATGCGATTCTAAATATAAAAATAAAATAGGTGTTGTCACTGCCTTTCTCATGAGATTCCAAGGTAGCTGAAGCCTAGACAGTTTCTGATAGATTTTCAAACTTCTGGGTCCTTAGCTGAGTCAACATCCTAATTTTTTCAAGATTCTCCAGTAAAAACCAAATACTGGTCTGATTTAGAGCACAGCAACCTTACAGTTGAAGCAGAGGCACAATGGTTTAGCCCTGCTGTATTTCCCAGGAATGGGATTGGTTTGCATATCCTACTAAGGTCCTGGCACCATCAGTAAGATCAATCTGAGAAAAGTCGTCTTGTAAAATAACATGGATATGGCTTGCATCGGGCTGCTCACAATTAAAAYATGGGCTGTTCTCTCTTATTAGAAAGCTCTGCCTGAGGCAGGGAAGAATGTCCGCTGGGCAGAGCAGATCAATATCTAACCTGGCTAATAAATTAATAGTGTTTTATTCCAACTGATTTAGTATCTCTYCTAAATGTGCTTTGTGATTGGATTAACTGCATAGTCCCAATTTAATTTTTAAAAGATACCAAAATACACTGAAGAGAGAGAAGCAGGGGCATATAAAAACCTACTTATCACTCCAAGCTCCAGTCCATTCCACTTCACCCCAGGGATTTCTAAGCCTCATTAGTTTCTCTGGCCGTCCTCGGTAATATACCTAAAAGATCCACAACAAACAGAGCCTGAGCACTTCCATTATTCCAATCATCACAGGGCAATTGTTTTTCAGACAGGACAAAACACGATTTGTACTTGAGTGATGCAGTCTATTACAACTTGCAATAGTTAAAAGACACCTAGATACCTTCCACTCTTATTTTACATTATCCTGTGCCACCAAGTGAGCCATTAGCTGCAGCACTCACCATTTCATATAATGACAGSAACATGCAAGGGAAAACATCAGCTACAAAACAGGAGAATATCTACATCCTCAAAAGCAGGAGACATCGCACAACGCAGCAAGGCTGGTAAGAGGTTATTTGGCATTGACACCTCTGTAATGATTCCAGTTTCAGAGGAGCAGGAGTATCTAGGGCTCACTGTGAAGGTGAGACTAATGGAGGCTCATGAGAGAGGCTTTTACTCCTTTCCCATCAGGGCTGATTGGCAAAGTACATGCTCCCACCTTCTGCAGTAGGAACATGTGGGCAAACGGCTGTCTCCTCTCCTGTTTCTCCTTTCTGCACCCTCCATTTCAGTGACAGCTTGGCCCACCTTTACATTTTGTATGCCAGTCTGTTGGTACAACACAAGTTGCAGACTGCACAGTATACTCTCTATATATAAACTACCAGTACAGAGCTTTCAAACTGGCTAAGTAATACAGATACTTTCTTTTTCTGTAAGAGGGTGCATAAGGTAGCAACATTTTTATTTGGTCAGTCACAGAAAGACATCAGAAAGTTGAAGGCACTGCAGTATTGCAACCCCAAGTTGTTTTGTATGATGGCCCTGGAGAGGCTGTCTTACCTCTTCTGCTCCAGTGACAGAGTAAGCATGTCCCTTTACCAGCTTCAGACTTGTGATTGCTTCTATATCAGCTGCAGAAGTTATCTGGGGCAATTAAAGTATACACATTTAGGACTATATATTGTGTATGAATACAGCTTTCATGAGCAAATTAATATGGGAGAAGATATCCAAAGTGGTATGCACAATGAATATCAATAGTCCCGATGTAAAGTGTACTAAATAGGGGTGAGATCCACAGCAAAAGTTCACTTCCACAGTTTCATGCCCCTAAGTATGCAGTCCTAGCACAGCAGAGATTCAAGAATGTACAATGAAATCTAAACCTAAATYTAAACCCAATTCCCAGCTCAGGTAATGGATCCAGTCACTTGCAAAGATGTGTGAATTCAGCTCTAGCCTGCTCAGTCGAGATCCAGCATATCAAAATTTCAACTCAGGTAATCCTATATGCCATGAACCAGGATTTCAAACAAGATAATGAAATGGAATGTGAAAGGTGTGGAGTTTCCAAAACATGTACAAACATCATCTGTAACTTGAGAGAATTTGTATTACAGGTGTCAATAATCTTTAGGATTGAAAACCAAAGCCAGAATCAGACTACAGGCTACAACAAAGTATCTCACAGAGTTTGTCTCTGGCAGTTGCATGTCTGGAGCTGAAATTACACAGAATTTGAAAGAGAAAAGATACTCAGAGAATGAAAATGGAGTTCAGGAAGACCAGTCCCCAGTTCATGGCTCAAAGTATTATCACAGGCTGTCTTGTAAAAAGGGAGGCATGACAAGAGTTGGTTATTTGGACCTCATCCAAAGTTTTTTATAACTGAAATCAATAAAAGTCTCCCATTAATTGTAGTATGCTTTTAATTCAGACCTTCCTACTTATGTCTAACATTGGTCTGAGCTTTTGTTACAATATGGACCAGAGCCCTGAGAAGAGGAGTGAGGAGAGTAAAGCGGCGGCAGTCTCTTACATCGATGGAACAGCCAAGCAACGACCCAGCTCTCAGAGCCTTCTGAATGATTTGGTACAGGTTTGAAGGAGCCCTCCGCAGCTCATAGGACTCAGAGATGCCTCCAGTAAAATCCTCAAAACCCTCCATAGTGAACCCTCCTGTGAGAGCTTCATAAGAGCCRTTCAACCTGTGGGGGAGATGACAAGAGCTATATAAGGGGCCATCTCCACCTGTAAGCATTGGCACCGCAGAAAGAAGGGTTCATGATTTAGTATCCCTCAGTCAGTGTGATCATTAGTGTGACCTGGGGCACCAGAAGTAAAGCCCCTCGAAACAAACAGTTGGCAATACCCTTTATGGACCKAGAGGAAACTGCAAATAATGGGTGGAACGGAGGCTGCATTTGAGTGAAGTGTGTTGTGTCTAACACCACAACTGCCCGGGCAGTCAACTTCTGCAAACCCCAGAGCGCTGCCTCCTGCTTAGCCACCGTACTTGGCRTAGGCCTTCTCCAGCAGCGCGCTCCAGAACTCGTTGCCCTCCTCCGAGTGCACGAAGAGCAGCTTCCCGTTCTTAGTGGGCAGTCTGTCGTCCACCACGACGTCCACCCACTCCCCGTACTGCCAGAACTGATGAAAAGAAGAAAGGAAGAGATGATGAGGGTTGGTGGGCACATAATAGCTCCACACTACCACCTTCCTGCCCCTTCACTTGTCATCAGTTCCCCCTGGATAAGTTACTGTAAGGTTTCATTCCCATGTTGGACTCCTCTCCCTTGTAAGGGAGGAGGCAAACTCTTCCCAGCCCTGTGAAGCACTGAGCAGGCTTCTTAATGCTATATTAAATTTTGCTGATAGGTAATATTAAAAGCAACTTGTTGCACATAACATCTGGAACACTGTCTGTGCTCCATGCAGAGCTTACATGGTGAAGAGTCCAGAAAGCTAGCGTGTAGACAGGATACTCTAAAGTCTCTTTTCTTGTCTACTCTTTTAAGGCCCAATCCACTGGAAAAAAAAAAACAATGCCCCTGTAAAAATGTTGCAAGGAGAGGTCACCCAAAGGGGAAGCACTCAGTAGTGCTAATCCCTTCTGAAAATACCAGGAAATGTGTGAAACATTGCTAATGCTAATTTTTTGCCTGAACACTAAAAAGACTCCAGAATTTGATGCAGTCCTGAAAGAAGATAATTCACACAATAAGCCCTCTGCTGAGATGAGCTGGTGGAAGGGGGAGGTATGTGCTCTATAACACCTGTCCTCACCAAAACACCTCCTTTAGCTTTGCAGAGCGAATCCATACTGCTCACACCTGAGCCTAACCTCTAGTCAAATCAGGCTGGCTCCGTTCCAACACCCTGGGTCTGCAGGCAAGGAAATCCAGACAAAGGTGCAGGGAGGGAAGGGAAGGAGGAGAAACCGCAGCAGCCTGAATTCACTCTCGACAGTCAGTAGCAACAGAGCTTGGCTTGACTCACGTGGCATGATGGTTTGGCTCAGTTTACAAAACCTGTATAACTCACCAGAGCCCTATCAGCTGTAAGGCAGCAGAACCTAGCTAGTGAGCAGGTGCCACTTAATGTTATTTCACTCCATTCTTCTTTTCTTCCCCTCTTCCCCCACACCAATTTCACTTACACACTGTAATTCTTGAATATTTAGCCTGTGCCAAACACAAAAAAAGCTGCTTTTAGCTAAATACTAGCATTTTCCTTTTTTATTCTCAATACTCTGATCATATAGGTACCTGGAAATGAAAGATCCCAGCATAGTCCTTCTGGAAACTCTGAGCCTTGGGAACAACGCGGTACAGAACATCTGGATTCAAAGTGAGAGATGCAATGGCAGCTAGGAGCCAGCAATCACCTAAAAACATATACGTTACAAGGCAGAAAAGTTAATTAATAAATAGGGGTTTGCCGAGCTGATCCTTACACCATTATGACACGGTCCCATCTAAACTAAAATGCCAGCATTAAGTGCTTTGCAAGGTCCTGCCAGATTCGGTATTGGTTCAGCAATCCATTCTTGCTTTGTTGTGTTCTTTCTTTTGCTCATTTTCAACTCGCCCAGACCCATCTTGGGGCCTCTGTGGCTGATCATGGTGGTAATTTCAATGGTCTAGTTTGGACTTTGCTATTTTGATTTTTTAATGAAGCTGTGAAAGCAGGCTGATTTATCTAAGCTTGCTAATGCCCTCAGGAGACCAAGAACATAGCCAGAGAGAGAAGGCATTTGAGGTATGTGGATTGCAAAGCCTGGCTGGGCACTACAGAGTTAATGACCTGTGGTACTTTAACGAGACCCAAGCCACGCCACCTGGGAGAGGCAAGGGCTTAGAAGGTGTCCAGAGGAGGGCAAAAGCTCTGGGTTGATAAAAGGGTGATGGTACCTCTATTCCTATCTTTTGGAGAAGATTTGATGGATAGCGGGAACATTCGGGTGGCTAGTCCTTCTTAGCCCTTTCTTTGAAGGTCTGAATTTGAACCAGCACTTGAGGCTATTGCTACAGATTTGCCTGTGAGTCTAATAGAAACTAAATTCTCCTGGGAACTCTGCAAGGAGGTGAGCCCTTTCTCTGGCCCACTCCTTATCCTGGAAAGGATGGGCATGCCCAGCCCTCACTGGAGGCTGGCTGTCTCGCAGCTCAAGCTGTTTGCTGGGTTAGCTGCTTGTTGTGGGTTGGAGGTTGGGTAAGCGGAAGCCTCTATCACACCAAAGGCGGTGTGCCTGGGAAACTCAGTGACTCATGGGTTTCCTACAGTATTTGCATACCACAAATAGTAGGAAGAATTTTTGTGGTTCTGTGTTATTTCTGAGGTGTGCAGAAAGTCTAGGAAAACAAAGCTGCTCTCTAACTAACATTAGAGGTACTAACATTCTGCTGGTTCCCTGTGGATTATCTGTGGCAAGACATAGCTTCTTTGTGCAGGTGCATATTCTGCAGAAGGAATTGGCATAACAGCTCTTGCTGCAGTGGAAATAAGCTAACAGAGAAACCAAGGAAAGAGTTTAATCTGTAGCATGATTTAATATCTTAGAGCAGCAGTTAACTCTTTAGGTTGACTGGGGCTTTATGATTCAGTGCCATGATAAATATAATTGAAAAAGTACGATAGGGGGACTTGCCTASTGCTGTGTGCTCCCCGCTGCCTGTACCCCACTCGGAGGTACCCACATGCCTCCTATGAGCTGAGCAATGAACAGTTGTTCCCAGTTAGGCAAGCAGTGACCTGAGAAATACCTATAAAGAAGTGCCACTGGTGTGATGACCTGTAACCACCTGAGCTGGCTGATCTGATATGGGTGCAAAACCATGATCCACACAGTATGCCAGCCCAGGCATTTCCAATGAGGAGGGAAAACCTAGTATTAGTATGTGAGGTGTCACTTGAGCTTTCCTTGAGGATTGCTCTTTGTCACCCTGGCTGCCACATTCAGGAAAGAGCATTCAAGCTGGAAGGGGGTAGAAAATGGCTGGATTACCTGCTCCTCCCCATCCACCTGCATTTCTTATGAGAAAAGGTTAAAAAAAGCTTGTCCTGCTCATCCTATGCAAGTGAAGTTTGAAGAGGAAGAGTGAGGGAGGTTAAATGCTACTTTGCAGAAAAGCTGTTTGAGCCAAGAGCTCTTACTTGAAAGGTAAGATTCCCCTTGCGAAAGAGAAGATAAATTAAAATGAAAGGGTTGTGAGATGTTTAAACTGAAAATAGGAAAAAGCTGCTGCTCTGCATATAGAAGAGAGAGTCCGAAAGCCTCAGCCTCTAGAACAACTATGAGGAAAAACCTTCTGAAGCTCATCTTCAGTCTAGCTGTTTTACAAATTATTTTGCATTCTGTGGGAGAGGGCTCAACTCACTGGCCTGGAAGGTTCCTCCCAGCCTTAGGTACCTATATATAAAATAAGCAAAACTGGGAGGCCCCAAGGCAGGGGAAAAAGGCTTTAAAAACCTCCTCTTCCAAGGAAATGTAGATACAGGAAAAAGCTCAGACCTGTTTTGTATCTATGTCTTTGAGGCTTTCCTCGGTACAGGTGTATGCCTTATGGTGTTATAACTTCTGCTTTTGCTTGGAGAGGTAGAAATAATGGTGATAAGTTTGGGGAATGGCTCTTCAGAGGAGGAAGATGAAAAGCCTTATAAAGTTAGAACTGAATCCCTCATTTTTTCAACTACCCCAGATTTTCTTGCTCTCCTGGCTGTTCCTGGCATGCTGTGAAGCACAGAAGATTATTTCTGAAAAGGTGGCAGGGTGTGGGGGTCCTGGTGTCCCTGTTGTGTCCCTCCACCCCCAGTGAGACCAGAGGTCTGTAGCAGTGACGAGTTGGTGCTGTCCCAATGTGCAACATCTGGAAGGGCTTCCCCTTCTTGGTCCAGGACGGGTTTGTACAGCCAGTGAAGGGGAAACTACTCTGGGCTTTGCTGAGGATGGTGTATGTTTGATGCACAATTAGGCAGAAGAATCAGTGAAATGAGAGGGGTTTCCTTAAATACGTTATTTACTTTCCTGACTCAGAGCTAAACAATTTCAGAATCTCATCCCCATAAGATGCTAAATGCAGCGTGAAATCCTTTACAGCTATCTTACGGTATGAATTAACTTCTCAGCAGCTGGGAGAGTGAGTGGCATTGGCACTGGCACTTCTGCCTCCCGCAAACGCGCCATGCGATCTAACCTCCCAGGGAAGCATTAGGGGCAAGTCTGCTCAAAGCATGCGTGGAAAGAATTGTATTGGAAGAATTGCAGTKGTGAACTTGGCCTTAAAAATATCTATGCCTGCCTTGAGCAATGCGGAGTCCTGTCTCTAAACCTTACTTGGGGGCCTAATATCTTTGGCTAAGCTTGTGGCTGAACAAATATTAACCATGCCCTCCAAAAGGAACCAGCTGGGAATTGGCTGCTGTGCAGTAACTCGATAAAAAGGAAGGTTTGCATGGGGTGCCTAGATGCGGATGGTTTGGGGCCATATTTCATATAAAAGCGACGCATTACATTCAAATTCCTGTAATATTGGCTTTAAGACAAACAAAAGAGGATGCAGGAATCTGTCCATAGCAAGGGGCTTCCAGGATGGAGCCTAAACTGTGCAGGTTGTCTCTTATCTTCTTGTACACCACAATGGGATCCKGGCGTATTAATAAGGTTTCTCAGCCCTACTGGATAATATATTACTAGTTCTAAAAAAGTACAAGTTGACAGTACATSTTCCTTTTTTCAAAGTTCAACATAATTTTGCCAGCAGCAAATTTCAGAGTTTTGTTTGTGGTTGTGCCTACAGTATAGTRTGGCAGCACAAGCTCCCTAGAAAGGCAGCTTGTGTAAGACCRCTAAAACTTGTCCTCATTCAGCTGCAGGTTATGAGTCATCTTTCAAACTGTGAGGAAACTATTTGATTCCCTTCCTAAAAAGTGAATTTTTGGAGGGAGAGGAAATGAGGCAAATTGGCCAATGAATTAAATACTTAATTAGAATGTATTTCCAATACAATCATAGTCAGAAAAAATGACAGTATCAAAAAAGCATTTCTGCTCACTGTATGCGTTTTTGAAGTTGTAGCCTTTTAGCTTATAAAAAGAAATTAAAAAAAAAAAAAAAAAAGGCTTCTCAGCATTAGCCCTGCAAGGCTAARTCACCTACGGGCACATACACTGCTTTCTGCTCAGTCTCATATTTCATGAACAAAAGTTTCAGACAAGTGCCAATTACAGTGTTTACTGCTGCTGCTGAATGTGTTAAAAAGAGGCCAGCTTGATTCCTGGATCTGAAGTAATTTATAATGTTGGTAAAGTCCAATTCTTTCTTTTTTTTTTTTTTTTTTTTAATTTGAAATAAGCAGTTCTGACCTTGAGTTTGTGGTGGGAAGGGTAAACATGAAGCCTAACTGTGCCTACATGTATATATATATGTACACACACATGATCTTGGAGAATTACTTTGCCTATTGGTGTACTTGAAATAAAATCACTCGCTGCTCACAGATGTACTGAGATGGCTTGTGTTCTCAGTGCTACGCAGGCACCTCCTGGTTTTCAGAGATAATCGAATTGCTGCAGAGAATACCGAATCCTTGGTGACCTGGGAGCTGAGCGACTCCTCTATATTGATGATGTTTACTCAAGCGCGCTGCACTCACAGAGGCCATAAAATAAATGAGAAATTTGATTAGTTTCTGTTGCCACAGAACAGCACTCGGTTTCTGTTTAGCTACCATCAAAGTGCCTAGACGCAGAGCATCTAAACTATTCATAGACCTAGTGATGGTGGGTTTAAGCCGAAAGTCCGAGTGACTGGTTCCAAGATCTAACTGGACAGTACAGAAGCATTTCTGTCCTGACTGTACTCTGGCTTGTTGCTATTTCAGCAATGCCTGGTGTTCAGAAGGGATCCAAATACAATGCTGTGGCCCTTCCTTCCCGGTTTGTCAAGCAGATTTGACTCTCAGCTTTACTCTCTGCTGGATGCCTTTCTTCAGAGCTTGTAGTACCCGGGGCATCCTACCAGACATCAAGGAAGCACTGACCCACTAGCTTTATAATTTCTGGTAGTGCAGACTGTTCCTGCTTTGAGATTTCTAAAGAAGGCTTCCTAAAGTTTTATGGAGATGAATTAAGCTCTGCAGCTGTGTACAGGAAGGCAAAGGAGCACTCAGCAAAGGAACAGGCTTTCTTGTCTTTGGGATCTCAGGGTAGTCAGTGAATGTATTTTTTGAGATCTAGGTGATCTATCTCCCAGAACAAGGATCTCAAATACCCCTGGGCCCATGAGACAACATCAGAAGGGCCATATATTAATGTCTATAGCAAAAAAAGTGAACAAACCCAGTACATTAAGCACTCTCCAGTAGCTCCAAAGGCTCCCTCAACAGRTATCAGATCTATCTCAGAGCTGTCAGGCTTTGATTTGTTTTCCAACCTACACGTAACCTTCCCAAATCTGCCCGTAAGACAAAATGCACACAAAGTCTGCGTGGGGTGGGCTCCTCAGCTGGTGTGAACTGGTGTATCTGTGTTGGCTTCAGGGGACTCCTCCATGTGACAACCTAGGCCAAGCGACCTGCAGTGCTGGGAGTACCCTCTGAGCCTTCACAACAAAAGGTGCCCCATGAATATAAATGGTGCAGATCTGAAAAGCTAATACTAAACTGAGATGGTTTGAGTATGTTTTATATTCTTTAAATTAAATTTATGCCACTTGCTTCTTAAAACCTTCTGCAAACAATTCTGGGGTTAACATTCAGATAGCTGCAAGAAAACGTCATAACTCACCTTTAATAACTAAKGCTATGTGATTGCATTTCAAGTTGTTACTAGGCTATCAAAAAGATATGGTTCAAAGAACGTTTAAAATATTTCAAGTCTTTCAAGTTCCCATCAAACTTCCCAAGCTGATATTCATCTAGCTTACACTGTTGTCAAAGAAATAAGTTTAATGGAGTGAGACTAACTCTGGGTTTTCTTGTTCCTTTTGTTCATATAAACCCAGACCTGTAGTGTTTTTTTTAAAAGAAAAGAAACATGTCAGAGAAGATTATTAAAAATAGGCTCTATTTCCCTAAAGGACTTGTTAACGGGTCACATACATGGCTTATGTAAATATGTAATGAGGGTCTGTTTCAATAGAAGTATTTTACATGAGGGCTTCAGTAACAAGGGCTTTGATATTTAAGATATTGGATCAAATACCAAAAAAGCATAGCATGCCTCAGAGATGTAAAGCAAATATCTGAACTCTAAAAGGGAAGTCCCATGCCTATATTCTGAGGTTTATTTTTGTGAAGGGTCAGTGTGTGTAGAAGCGATTGTAAGGAGCCTTRCAGAAACAAATTGGATTAGCTTTGATTATTTATTCTTTGAGAGAGAGAAARGGAAGTTCCTACAAAACCAGAATCAGATATTGGGGCTTTTCTTCTAGGTTTAGGAGTCACTTTCAGGACCAGCACTGGGGRTACTGCCCACCGAAGGCTGGCTTGGGAAAGCCCAGAGGCAGGCACCATCCGCAGATTCACAGGAGGCTTTTGGGCCCAGTTCTGTTGTTTGATGGATTTTGGCACTGTTCTCTAATGAAAGCCCATTTAGCACAAAGGACTGGCACTCCTCAGAGACATTCAGGAGGTGGYAGAAATAAAAAGGGGCTCAGGGTATTTGCATTCAGTTTGTAGGCTTAACACAAATAATGCATTGACCTCTTCTAGTTTAAGAACAGGTAATATTCTTCAGTCCTTTAGCTTGTAATCTGTCCAGGAAAGTGAGGTCTTACTTCAGGCATATGATTTTTTTTTTTTATGCTATTATAGAAACTTCCCAAATTAGAGGTGACAAGAAATGTCGCTTTTATTACTTATCTGAACCATTTTCCTAAAATACAGTAAGTGATTTCCCCATACTCTGTTTCAGCATCCACTGAATAAACATCCTGGAGCAAGTATATGATTGGGTGTCTTATTTTTAGCATTTGGAGCACAGGCCCACACACCAGGGAATTTTTTAGCAATAGCTTTAATGGTGCTGTGTTTACAGGACCAGCATTGGTATTATTTATTGCCAATGACTTGCAGAAATTGTTTGAATCTCATTTGCACAATGGATGGGCTAGAAGACCAGTAAGGTCAGGAGTACTGCGGTAAGCAGCGCAGGAGGGAGAAAGGCTGATTTCTCTGTGTCTAATCTATCAAATTCTCATTACAAGAGTTTCAGCCTTCTCGCCTCTCTATGTAGTCAGGAGAGGTTGCTGCTGCTGTCTTCTGGAGCTGGATCTTATCAGCGAGGCAGGCAGGCTGCTGCTGCAGCCATTTGAAGGGGGAATAAAGCCCCCTTACAGCTCCCTTCTGGCCGCTTGCATAGGAGCTCTGTTTAGACAACAGCAAGCACTGGAGAAAAACAGGTAAGAAAGTTTTTCTATGATGGATCTCCAGGAGAGGGTGAGTGCTGTCTGAGASATATCTCGTCAGCATCAGCCCCTAATTTGGGGAGCTGAGCAACACTGCCTTTTTTGGCTGCGTTTGCACAGAGTGCCCGGTCACTCCTGCCTCTGCTTGCAGCTCTACACCCAACGCCGTACAAGCAGAAGGAGCATTCAGCATGAAGGTCTTGGAACAATTTGCTTGTTGTGGATGGTATTACAAAGTTTATGTGCTCTGTTCATTTTTTTTAYGATGTGGTCCTTGTTTCTAACTCATGCCTGCAAGCAGATGGGCCATCCTGCTTGGCGTGAAATGGCACGTCAGAGCCCCGGCCCCTGTAGTAAACCAGTTCCTGCTCTGTTCCTTGGTTATTGTGTACTTGTTTTGTGTGAAACTGTGGCTAGAACTTGCTCTGCCTCCCAAATAAAAATCCCTAATGACTAGGCTACTGGGTGAAACTTCCCTGGYGTCCCTTGTCCCCTGAGTCTTTGGAGCCGCTCTTGCTGGCATGGGCATGAAGCCCGCTCTCGTGCTTCAAGGCAAGCGCTCTCATGATTAGGTTGGTGYCTAGCCCTGTCTCAAGAGGTGAAAAGCAAGCCAGTCTTCTGCTCCACAAAGCGATAATTAGCTTTCTACCTCCAAGAGACAGTTTGGTGTCTCCCAGGTTTGATAATGTTCTTACAAGCCTATATAGACCCTGTCCCAGGCAGCAATGCTGGTGCACGAGTCCCCGTCTGGGGTATCTGCCTCTCTCCATGCTGTGTCTGGGAGATAGCAAATAAAATGGTCTGTGTATGAGGAATTTTTAAATTAAGCTTCCTTTCTTTTTCTTCTTCCAAAACAAAATTCAGAAGCACTGTACGTACCCAGGTCTCCTTGGCAGACATCTGTTCGAGTAGCTCCTCCAATTATAAACTGAGGGTTGGTGCATAACTCCTGAAAAGACACATTTTCAAAGTATGGATCACCATTTCTGGTCTGAAAAGTCCCCATTTCTTGTCCATTGTTTCAATGTGAAGGTTCAAAAAATCTTAAACACTTTCAACATTTCTTAAAAAATATATCCTTTGTCCTTTATCTGATTAACGCTGTGTCAGAACAACGTTGCCTTATTAAATTGAAAACTGCAAGTATTTTTTGGAGGAAAATCCTGAAGCCCTTTGCTACTTGAGATTGTCAGTGATATCGGTGAGAATTTTTGCTACTGTGGGGACAGAGGTGAAAATCCAACCTCAGCATTTATATCTTATTTTATCTTGCTGTGGTTTTGGCTCAAGCAGTGCAAATGAGTTTGTGACCATCGCTGCTGGGTCTGACACTGGAGCTGTGTTGAGTTTCCAGTGCCACCGGCATGGAGGATGTTCCCCCACCCTGACCCCACTTCCTGGGAGGCCAACCACACAAACACTTTTATTGGTGACCCCTCCTTTCTTCCTGGCCCTTTGGGGCCAGCCAAGTAGGTTATGGCAAAGACTGTTCCTCCTATCCCAACTCTGAGCCCTCCAACAATTCATGCCCTATATGAGGAAGTTAATATTGTCTCTCGAGAGACAAAAGCCTTCCCTTTCTCCTGAGCATTTTCCATAAGGTTCTGGATGACAGCAAGGGGCAGTTTATAGGAAGCCTAACTTGGTGACCAGTGTTGAGGAAGGCTTAGGCTCTCCCAAAGAGTGGTGGTTGTCAGCTCTGAGCATCCCTGTGTCACTGAGCCACGGAGACAGGGACAACCCAGGACTTCTTGTGTGTGTGTGTGTGTGTGTGTGATGAAGAGCCAGTTTGTGAATCTTCTCTCGCAGTAGGTGTGATCTCAGCTACATCCTTTTTGCTTCTGTGGTTATCCAGCTGGTTGGTCTCGGTGGATAGGAGTCAGGAGTTACCTACCACACAGAAAAGGTTTTGTGTTGGTTTTTCTCTCCTCCCTCCAAACCAGTGCACCTGGTGGCAGTCAGCTGCATATGACTTATTAGTCACCTAGACACCTGTCCTTTCTGAGCCGCTGCCAAGTGCCACATACATCTTTCTCACAACTGCATCTCCACCTTCTCTCTTTCTATAAACCCACTGTTGAAATCAGAAAATAAGTCTTTGATGGCAGTGTGTCTAACACTCACTGTCTGCAAACCAGCAGTCACAAACTGGGGGGGAAGGTGACCTTAGCAGTGGATATTTATTTTGCAGGGCACACTTCTCCAGCAGGTCTCTTCCAGATCGCCCACTGGGTCCTGCTGCCTGTTTCAGATGCGGGCAGGTAAGTGAACACCGATCCCATCAGCCTGCAATTGCGGGCAGTTTGCAGATGGAAACTTCTCGGCTGGTTGAAAAAGTCCAAGCAATGAGCAGAGCTGTGATCTGCAACAGGAGTCATCCGCAACCCACAGAAGTAGGTCAGATCCAGGTTCCTCCACAGGAGAGCAAAGCAGAGGGTTTGTCCCCAGCACGTGTGCTTGTGCCGCCTCGCAGCGGGGTTGAACACTGCCCCATGCATAGGGATAAGCCAGTGGGCCCAGGTACTTGCAGGTTAAGTGTCCATAAGCTGCTTGTGTCTCTGCTGAGCGCTGGGAGGGCAGAGGGTGCCATGTGGGCAGGTCCCTGGCAGGCAGGGCTGGGACATTTCACCCTGCTCGATTTCAGGCCTCGGTCATTCCTGACCGCAGACACTTGTGACTGTGCCTCTGCCTGCACCGGGCACAAAGTTGTTCTTGCATGAGTAACCAAAGTATAATTTAATGAGTTTTCTAAGGCTGCTGGTCTCCCAGAGTAGGCAAAGCCAAGAGAGAAATCCATGGTACTTGCTGCTGAAACATTCAGGTGCCAGAGTGAAGTGCTGATGGACAAATGGGGTTGCCAGGTGAAAACTTGGAGTTACTAAACTTGCAAGTTTCCATTTCTCACTTTTCAGGTGGAAAAAAAAAAATCTAAGCCTTGAAATTTTCCCTTCTTCTCTCATTCTCCTGTCCCCCATCAGAGGAAGGTAAGTTGTTTGGGTTTATTTCCTTCCTTCCCCTTTTTTCAATTGTTTTTGATCTTGCAAGGAGGGGCAAAATGACAAAGGACGAGCAAAGTAGGGACAGAAAAAAAATGACTGGAAAATGAAAGTGCAGAAAAATCTCTGAAGCCCTGATTTTGTGGTTTTAAAAAAGTTCAGCATCTAATCTTTCCTGATGAAAATGACCATTTTTAAATGAAGGGCTATTTATAGGATATATGTATTTCAGTAATAACAGTTCCAGTCGGTTGTTCTTTAACTGTTATAGGTGGCTTGAAGTGAGGCAGAGGATTTTATTTAAGTATTAGYCTGATTTCCTGAGGTGCACAGTAGCAGGACCATGCTGTGGGTACCATTACAATTGATGGTCGATATCTCCTGGGATGCCCTGCGCTCTGTCYGGCTACATGCAGGGCATTTGCATCCGTCTCTGGATTGTACCCTGGCCTTGTAGCTCCGTGGAGCTGGGATGGACGGGGAGGAAGCAGGTTCCCATGAAGCAGTTATAGGATTCCTTGCTTTATAAAGGGCTTAGAAGATGTTGATATCTTTTTTTTCCACCCCCTTTTCAACCGTGCTGCTGCTAACCACGGAGGTAAAGCAAGATAGAAGAAAAAACCAAAACATACAGGAATAGTGGATATTCAGGTTCACCACTGATTTAGCATGGATGTTCAGGTGGGCTTTGATTAGATCTGAASCCAGTAAAACAGGCAGTTATAAAGCATTCTTACCGTGGGGCGCTTCCAGATTATCCCCTGGGTTTTGAAGGAGTACGGTCCCAGGTCGCGGTAGCCCAGCGCGGAAGGACAGGCTGGGAACTCCTCATCCTTGAACAGGGTGCCAGCCTGCAGGCACTGCTGCTTCAGGGCTTCGTAGTCCTGCTTCAAATACTTGATGGCGTTCCCGTTGGAGCCGAGCCCATCCGCGGCCGCTCTTTCATGGCACAGCCTCTCTGCGACCCTGGACATGCCTGCCCACCAGCCTGCCCACCCGGCCTGGCACGGCTCCGTCGTTGCCTCCTGGGCAAGAGGAGGTGAATATAGGCAGGTAGCAGGCTCGGGTGGAGCCAGGGGCCGCCCTACGCGCTCCAACAGCCCTGGAGGGAGGAGGCACCAGGACTGCAAATATGTACCCAAGATGTACCTGAGAGACGTGGGCAGGGAGCTGGCAGGGGCCGCAGCCGGCGCTGCTGGGGCTGTGGGCACTGCCTTGTACTACTCCCCCACTATTTGCTTAAAAGCTTATGAATTCCCTGCCCCTTTTTAAAATACACTTTTAACAAGGAGCAAGGGAAAACAGTGTTTTTGCAGACACGCCTGTTTACACATGGAAAGTGATTGTGTGCGTTCAGTGTGCTGAAAGTCCGGCTTGAGGACCAGCGCTTTAAAAATCCAGATGAAGATGGTTTAAAACTCCTTTCCTTCCTTCTGAGATCAGGCTCTATACTGTTGGAGGCTAAAGCAGCCACAAAACCTAGTGCTGGGTATCTACTGCTACAGCTTACATGGCTATGGAGATGTCAGTGAGTTTTAAAGCCAGGAAAGTGTTGAAAAGTTGAACCCACTTCTGGCATAAGTCATCTTTTTTAAAAAAAATTGTCTTTGGTACTTTCAAAGCAGCRTGATTTTTATGAATTAATTAATAAACAATAAAAGTCAAGTGTGAATTTGACAGAGCTAGAGATGGCCACTTGGCCATACGACCTGCAGAGGGCAAGGATACAATCCAGGAGCATGACGCAGCCCAAAAAGGGAAAATTATATCACCAAATAGGAGGCAAGCTGGTAACCCCTGCTCCCCATCTCCMGTGTGACCTTGGGCAAAAGTCCTCGTACCTTCCCCATCTATAAAAATGGGGTCTTATCTCAGCTAGTGAGAAGTTAGCCGTCACATTTACAGTCTTTTGGTGGTGCTTCCTGCATATAAAATGTTTACAAGCAAAAAAAAAAAAAGGCAAGCCTTGGGTGCAGAAGGCTTTTTAGACCCTAAAAAATAGTGGTTCCTGTTCTTGTAGTAGAAAAACTCCAAGCTTCTACCCATTTTGTACTGACACAGGGGTGCACACCTCCCTGGCAAGGTGGCTGCAAATGTCTGTACGTTCAAGAACTGAAGCGGGAGCAATTTTCCACAGAGCACAGCTGCTCTCTGCTGTCTTCCTATTTAATACTCAGGTTTCCCCAGCAAAGCCCACTGYGTGTCCAGCTGAGAGCTGGGTAAACAGTAACTTGGTTTGCCAGAGAGCATGTTTGATGACTGCCCCTTGGGAAGTTTAGACAGGAGGTGTGGGAAAGGGAAGAGAGGATTTTTAAGGACTGAAACCTGTTGAGATAAGGAGTCCAAACAGAGGCTAGCCAGGTTGCTTTTCTCCAAATATTTGAAGAGCATGAATGCGAAAGAGGAAGCGAAATTACTTGGTTCCACGTGGGCACAGGTAGAGAAGGCTGGGCTSAGAGAATTACTATACTGGTTATCTAAATATTAAATTAATACTGTTAAAATTAAGTAAAGGAGAAGGATAGCCAGAATTTCGTCTCTGTTACATTTCAGTACTTCTAGGTGTGTCTGTGTACTTAATCAGAATAGAGAGTGTAATAATAAAGGGTTGAGGGGAGCGTTTTTTCTTTCCAGGATTGGGGTTTTTTCCTGACAAATAGACCCATTCAGAGGTACCCACTTTCTCTGCTTGTGAGGCAGAATACTGGTTYCTTTCTCTCCCTGCACCAGCCTCTTACGCTGAAATTTCCTGTGGCCCAGAGGCACGCTCCCATTTTGCTGTGCTTGCTGTAAGCTGCAAGCTTTGGCAACATTGTTCATGGGAAAACATGGTGCTCCAGCATTTGGGAAATGCCATTTTGATCAGGAATCTTTTGTTTCCCACGCACTTTTTTGGATATACACTTGATATGCTGTGTGCTCTGTAACTCCAGTTGCCATTGGACACGAGTGTGAAGGGTGTGAACAGAAGGGGCGAACCCTTGCACATCATCAGCACGTTAAGGTGCGATACAGAGGAAATACCAGCAGATTTTAACCTTCATAAATTCCAGTAAAATGTGCCATAGAATTTTTTCTGTCCTGTAGCTCACATTTGGGAAGAGTCTGAGGACAACCATTTTCTCTGATGGAGGCTTGGACCAGGTAACCACCCGGTGTGTCCACCACAAACCTCTGCTCCTAGTGACCTGTAGCACAGCACTTCAAATCCATTTCCAAGCTTGATTAGCGGCAGAATGATCTATTTTGTCTAGAAAGTGATACACAAGCACCATCTAGAGGATATAAAGAAGAGGAAAAGATGATGATTGTRTAGTCGACTACAGTAACAACTGACAGTTATATTATGGGGGAAAAAGTTTTCAGGTTCTCCATGATTCTCAAAAACTGCTGCTGCAGTGGCATTAACCCCTAGGGAAACAGCAACAAGAAAAAAAAATTAAAATTATTCTGATTTCTGTTCCTTCTGGGATTTGCATATTTTTTGTCTGGCTCTTCCTGTTTTCCTTCTCCTCCTCCCCTTTCTTATTGATAGCTAGAGGGTGAGAGAAATGGGGAAGAACAGAATAAACCAGGAAAATGCATCATCTTGGTTTCAAAGAAGAATCTGCAAATTCCATTAAATCAAAACTGTTCTGTATCTGTGGAAATCTTTAGGAGAAAATAACTTCCAATTACCTAACAAACAGCTCTARATACATCTTTGCTGTAGTGCATTAGAGGGAAATGAAATGGTTCCCCTGTACTGCAATACTTTGCTAATGAGAATTAAAGCTGCTTAGCTGTATTGTAGACCCTACAGTGTGAAAAGGGATTAGCTTGATTTAGAGAGCTTGCCTTCTCCTGTTCTAGATATATGGGTTCCTACCCATTCTATTACTGTGAAAATGAAGTGACTATTAATAGGCAGACTAGTATGAGCTGTGAAAAGTCCTAAATGTTTGTCTATAAGATTATTCTTTTAGAGGATGAAATATTTCACTAAATGTTTGGGGTGGGGGAGTGTTGCTACAACCTGCAGCCTAGTGGGTTCCCTATAGGGAAACACATCTGAAATTAGCAGTGATCCCGCTCATTTGCCAGAAAATTGTTGGTGCCCAAGGAGGAGGAAGATGACGTGCTGCAGCGGTAATGCCTGCACCCCAGGTGTGAAGCTCCACGACACAACCAGGCTGATCCAGGGGAGGTGTTTCAGCACCATAAGGAGCTGGGAGGGTTTTTGCAGGATGACCCAGGTCTTTCTGCCACCTCTCACTGCTTTGGCCGGGGCTGCAGCCAGTCTTGCGCTGATGAGGAAAGCTCAGTCCCTCTCCAGATCCCAGCTCCAGAGGGGAAAGCAATTCCCTTCCTTGTGAAGCATCGCTGCTGCTGCAAGCCTCCTCCTCCCGGAAGCCACCCTYGCCCTGGTGAGGACAGGGCAGCTCCTGGGGAGGAGAGCGGGAGCCCAGTGGGTGCGTGGCCCCGTTTCCCCCTTCCTGGGCCGTTGGCCAGTTGCTCCCCATTCCCCCAATACCTGTGTATAGTTGAGGGCAGATGAGCAAGAGGGAGGAGGGATGCTGCGAGGCAGAGCAGCACTGAGCTGCTCACAACTGCTGAGTACGGGCGCAGGGAAGGAGAAGCCCATCCTACCTGGGACTCCAGGCTACAAGTGGCAGCTGGATGCTCCTTGTCAGCAACCAGCATGAGCTGCTGCAGCAACAGCTGAAACCACTTTACTTGCAAAATGTGAGAGTTAGCGACTTTTCTGAAGAGCTGCAGGTGTGCAGAGAGCTTAAGAAAAAGTCAGATTTCTTTTTCTTTCTAAAGTTGCCTAGTTTTAGAGGGAGACTAGTGGGTAACTATTCTTGGGACTGCTATTTTACCTAGGAGCATTACACTGGTCTCACAGTCAAGTGGAAATTACCCCTTTCTTTAAAGAAAACGGGCATATTGTGGGAGTATATAGAAGATCAAGGGATTGGGTCATGTAGTGCTCAAAAGAACTTCCTTCCCTCTAACTGTGGACTCACATCCACATCTGCTGCTGGGCTGGAAGCGGCTAACTTGTCGACTTACATGGCTGCAGAGGAGTTTGTGGCTGCTGGTACAGCCAACTTTCCATACAATAAGTGAGATCCTGTATTACAGTATCCTTGCCTATCATCAAACCCCCTGGGACAGTATAGCAGTCTAACAAGCCATGGTGGCAAACATACCTCTTCTCCGCATTGCCCCAGGTACCTCTCCCACCGCCTACTTCAATCCTTGCTGGCTCAATTTCCTTCTGGCTTTGCTCCCTTCTGTCCCTCTCCTTTTCTGTTTGGCTCTGTCTGAACCCCCATCCCACCGCAGAGACTCTAAGAAAACTCTGGTAACTCTGACTGCACAGTGTGGCCATATAACATGCTTGTACACACTCGATCTTCTTGATCATTTTGCAAGCAGAGGCTGTCRGCACGCTGCCAGCAGACCCTAGCGTGGTCTGTGAATATCATCTATGGGACRCAGGGGAGATGACTAAGAAAAGCAAAGCGATTACATGACAAACTTCAACCCAGCTTAAACTTCTGCATCTACTGGGAAGTGGCTAGAGGAGTTTGCAGACCAAAAGTGGTTTTGTGGGCCAGTGAAAACCACTGCTTTAAACTGACACTGGTTTCCTTTTACCGTGACTGTTGAAAAATCAGAGGAGTCTGATCTGTGGCAGCTGTACAGATTTGAACCACTGCGTGGAGCCAAACAAACACCTTTTGAGCAGCTCTGCAGCTCCTGGATCTGTCACGTTAGGATGCAACATGGCTTGTTGCTAGGTAAACTCTGAGGTGGTGAGGGGCTGTTATCTCTTAGTCTCCTGGTTGAGTAGATGGCCTTCTTGCCTGCGAGATAATTCAGCAGTGTTTAATGAATCGAAACAGTCGAGCAAAACCATCCTCTGGTGTCATACTGTGTCCTGCTAGAGCTTCAGCACAGCCACGCTGGAGACCTTGGCTAATGGCGTACCAGTAATTGAGTGCACACAGCATGTACTGGCTCTGTTCAGAGAGCACTTACGGCACGTAACGTTACTTGATCCGCTTCCAGTTCTCCATGTGTGACTGATTTCCCTTGTGCCTCAATATTCAGCTARAAATACCATTATTCTCATCATCAAGAGAGCCCCTCTGACCTGCAAGGAAGAATCGACACCTTCAAAGCTGTGCAAAGTCAGTCTGTGCCTGGCCGTGTTTGGACAAYCCCAGAGGCATCATCAGGACTGCTCCTTTGGATGGCCATGATCTACGCAGATGTTGCTGGCTGGTATGGCTCATACCACTCTCATATCTAACTTCAGAAAGATTTTAGGGGCCTCCTCTGCTATATTGTGAATTGAATGGGCAAAGCTTACTTTGTTTTGCTATTCAATAGCAAAGGTTTCCCACTTAACTGTGTAAGTAGGACCTGTGCTGACTATAAGCAGCGGAATCATAAGTGATTGAAGTCCAAAGCCACCCAGCAAATGGACAGTGTCTCCTGGGACATCAAGACACCATAAATCAGCAATGCAGAAAAACTTCTGATTTATAATTTTCAAGGAAAACTTCCCACCACATCTCAGCGAATGGTACAGCCAGGTATTTTATGGTTCTTTAGACATTTTTCAAGCAATAATGTTCATTTTAGTCAGATAGGATGGCTCCAAACAAGTGTTTAGTGCATCCAGGGCTTGGGATATGACCCACAAAAGGAGGTGCCTCTCCTTCCGAGGCAGCTGGGCAGCCAGCGCAGGCGRTGGGTGCAGCACTAAGGGCTATCAGCCTCCGCGCTGCCGCCCCGGGGAATGCTGCCTGGCGCCCAGCACGTCCTGAGTCAGACCTAAAATATGAAACAAATGGTTTGAATTCTCACTTGGAGGGTTGCCGTACTATGCGGGTGCCAGCAGCAGCATTTCAGCCATCCTTGGCAGCAGCACGTGGCCGAAACAAAGACACTCCTTTTCCCCACTGCACAGCAGAGGTGCGCATTTGGGGGGAACTCGCTGCGTTSGTTTGGGCTACACAGGGGTGTGTGGATGGATTCATGCCAGCGGTGACAGCAACACATGCTTTGGTTACCACCAGCAAATCAAGCTGTAAATTATTTCTGTTGGGTGCAGCATTCAAAATTGTAACAGGATGACAATACAGGGTACACATTTACCTTATTAGTTTTTGAGCCATATTAGTTTTTTTCCCTTCCTTCGACCTCTTTCTAAGCTYCCAGGCTTGGACATGGATAATTCTGTTTTTTACGCAGGAAATGTTGATTTTTTAAAAAACTGATGAATACGTGTGGCGATAGGGGAGCCAGGGCTGGCACAGCTGCGAAGCYGCTGAGCGCCGGCTGCGAGGGAGACGCGCTTCCCTTCGGGTCCACGGGGTGAACAGAGGTGGAGACCGGGGGGAAGTTTCTTCCTCCGTGACTCGGAGGGGTGCGGGTGACTCCCGGTGCAGAGGGGTTCGAGCAAGCCGGGGGATGCCGCCGGGCTGAGCACTGGCAGCACTCGTGACACCCGCGGGGGGGGGTGTCAGGCCGGGCCGGGCGGGGCCGGGCCGGGGCGGGGCGGCGGAGGCGCGATGGCGGGGATGGCGGCGGTGGTGGCGAAGGAGCGGGCGGCGGCGGTGGGCGCGGGGCGGCACGGCCACGCCGTCYCCTACCTGGGCCAGGATTTCGGGGTGCTGCGGCAGGAGTGCCTGCAGGAGGGGCGGCTCTTCCAGGACCCCTCCTTCCCCGCCGGCCCCACCGCCCTCGGCTACCGAGAGCTGGGGCCCAGCTCCTACAAGACGCAGGGCGTTGTCTGGCGCAGACCCACGGTAGGGCGGCGAGGGGGGTCCCGGTAGCATCCTTCCGCGGCTCCACCGCGCCTTTTCACCCGACTTTTCTCTTCCCCTTAAATTGGATGTGATTTAATTCTGCGGAGGCTGTGCGTGTGCTGTTTGCGCTCCCCCTTCTCGGCCCGCCCGGGAGGCGCGTTTCTCCGGCCGCCGCCCGGCAGCGGCACCGGCGGCGGGTCGGGACGCGGATGCCGAGCGCGGCGCGGGCGGCCCGGGGCGGCCCCCGGCGGAGACCAGCGGCCGCAGCCTCCCCGGGCAGCACCCAGGCGGCTGCAGAATCCCGGTGCGCCCGTTTTGTGGGGCTGCGGCCGCCCAGAGCACTGGGGATGTCCCTTCGCCCGGGGTCCGGGCTGGCAGGGTGACATGCTCCATCTGGAAAACACAACAACCAAAAAGCTGTTCAGCTCTCCGGCCTGAACGCTCTGTGTGGATAAACCACTTGCTTTGGGTAGCGCTGAGGGCTGTCACTTCAGACTGAACTCTTTTCCTTAGCAGAGAGATGAGCTGGCCACGATGCGAAGTTTCCTTTACGAGCCCTCGCTCAGCCTGCGCCTCTGGCTACCGAAGCAGCCCTGTCTGGCCACGGGAGCCATCGGGTCAGAGGGACTCCGGGGTGCCTAGGCATTTCTGAAAGACCCTGACATAGTCAGTGGTGGGGAGGTAATAGCGGAGGGGTGTGTGCACGTGTGTAAAAACGTAGTGGACCTCCTAGCACATACTGTGAAGCGAGATGGCTGCCCACAAGCTTTGGTCACCAGCCCCCTTTCTCACTGTGCTTAGCGTGTCTGGTGCCTGCACTCATTCCTGACCTGCTCCATCTCTGTGGTGTTGTCCTGCTGTGGTCAATTGCTTGTTTAAATTTACTGCAAGTGGGACCTTGTTCCCTTCCTTACCTGTGGATATATGTGATGCAAGGCTTGTTTCCTTCCCAGGAGCTGTGTTCCAGCCCCCTGTTCATAGCCGGTGGAGCCACTCGCACAGACATCTGCCAAGGGGCCTTAGGTAAGATGGAGGCAGAAAGCTGATTTTTCCATGCAGGTGCTGCCTCAGGACACCACAGTCCCCTGCTGCACCATCTGGATTTATACTAGGCTGTAACTCACTCTGCAAACACATCCTCTTGCATCATACTGTCTCTCTTCATATCAAACCAGATCTTTCTTGCCTTTCCTTGACGCTGCAGGTAGGGACCATGGGTGTTTGGCCACTGAGCACAGCCTTGCTGTGTGCACTGAGCAGGGATGACACAACCTGGTTTCCTGATGGCTTTTCTGATCACTACCAGTTCCTTTCAGGTCCACTCCTGTGTACCTGAGAGCGGCCTGACTAATTTCTGCCATTAGCAGTCTATTTAGGAGAGCAGTTGTGTGCGTAGCGGGGCATTTCTTTACCCAGTGGGAGAGAGTGCTGCCGAGCAGGAGAGACCCCCCTGAAACCTGGAAAGATGCAGTATGGAGAAAACAAATTATACGGAGAGGTTCCCAGCMGCTCACCAGCTCTCGAGGAAAACAAAACTGGGGTATTTCAGGAGGGATGGGCCAGCCTGTGAGCCCTCTGCTTTTGCCGTGGCTGCCACTCAGTTGGCATCAATGGGTYAGCCATTCTGGAGGAGCCTCGGGAGCTGCAGGGAAGCCCCGGGGGGCTGCACCCCAGGGGAGAGCGGGAAGCGAGCGGCTTAACCTGGCTGTGCATGCGCGGCTAACCCGGTCTCGAAGCCTCTCTCCTGCCTTGCCYGCCAGAAGGGGTTTCAGGTGAGCGCCTCCGTGCCTCTCCTCCCAGAAGCCAGCGTGGAGGCTGGTGAGGAGGACAGCTGCGGGGATGCGAGAGGAAATAAGCTGAACTGGAAGCAGTGAGGCTCCTATTTGTTCCCTAACTGTAGGGAGAGAGTTTTAGGTTYGACTGATAGCATGGTTGAGGGAGGAAGGCTCTAGGGGTAGGGAAACATGACTGATACACGCCGTGTGTTGTGCTTTCGCAGTGGGGTTGGCAAAGGAACAAAGTTCTGCTTKTTTGCTTTTCATTGGCATAATATTAGCCACATTTGGCTTCTTAGTTTCTAGTCCCACTGCTGCTATTTGTGTTCAAAATRTATATGTATGTCCAAAAATATAAGTGGTAAGGAAGCTTATTTCACATGTTTTGTGCTTATGTTTTCTTTCAGAAGTTGTTCAGGTTGGTGCTTTAGCAACTAGATACAATTTGTGTAAAAAAGCCCTGACAATAAAAAATACTTAGATTGTGAATTTAGTTCTCATGCCCCCAATATCATCTGTGGCATGGATTAGGCTCCGTTGTGYAATCAGTGAAGTCCTTGGCATGTCACCAGCTTCCTTCGTGTTCTCTCTCTGCCCGATGTCATGTCTCCCACCGCGACTACTTTGGCATAAAGCATGTCCGAGTGCTTAACACACGTGCCAAACATCTGTCCTCTTTTTTTTTTTATTGTGAATCTTAACAGCCAAGGAGTTGTTCAACTTGAAATTACAGTTTATTGTAATTTCAACAGCTGACGTTTTKCAGAGGTGCTCGTTTCTGAAGGCACTTAGTTGCTTTCTGCCTTCTGCAGGCTTCCAGCTTTTCTCTCCAGATGTTGTGGCAGCAAGAGCACTGTAATGAAAGATTTGTAACTTAGTTTTCAAGTTGTGGAGCTGCTGTTCCTAATGCCAARCCTTGTTTTAAATGGATGAAAGCATTTGTTGTCTTAATAGTCTTTGGACCAGTCAGATATTCTCATGAGGTTGAAGTGTGCCACCAAAGATACGAACTGACTCACAGCTGGTATTATTTTACCTTCTGAAACAATATTTGAATAGGAGGTTGCTAGTGTTCTTGTTTATATTACCGTTTTCACCATGACTAACTACTGTTGTGACTCACCCCACTATCTTCTTATGAATCTGGGCAGGATTTGGTATTGTGTGACAGTTTAGTGGTTGATTAAAAATTAGATGCTATTGATCTTTTCTCTGTATAGCYGTTGAGTTACTAAAAGCCTGTATAGAATCTCTGCTTTTTCACACAGTGAGGCTAGCAGRTGTGCTGTACAAATGCATTTTTTTTTGCCACTGCCTCATCTGACACCAGCGTTTGTATCAATATATTTGCTTAAGCTTCCATTTACTTGAACTTTGTGTGCTGACACTGATGTCCCATCACATTTTAGCACGTCACAAAGATTGGACTGGAAGATGGCAGGTGCTCTTGGAAACCTGTACTTTTTATTACGTTGCTCTTTTCCATGGGAAGCTTTTGTAGTCTATTTATCACCCAGAAGGCTTGATCACAAAGCAACAGACCTGTGGCCACAGAGTTTCATCGCTGTTGCTAAGCCATTCAGAACATCTTGGAGTACCACAGGGATGGATGAGGCATCCAAAGCCATGCACCCATCACTGCTGCAACAGCCTTCTTGGCAGGGGATGTGTAACTGAACAGCTCGGCTAATGCCACTGGTGCAGATGTTCCTTTTAGCGCAAGAGTCTTTGATCTGTGGGCCAGATGCAGCCTATAAATTTGTTTTATTATTTTTGACCTGGACTGTACRACACTGCAATGCATAAAAGGCATAGCTGATCATCAGTGCAGAAAAGGTTGTCCCTCACCAAGGTGGCAGTTCATTAAGTTCTCCAKACACCAAAGTTCTGCCCTTTGGGCTTTGGATTATCCAAGGCGAGTATTTGGAGTTAGTTTTGCAGTATCAGATCTGAAGTCAGTGATGGTATTTGGCTAAGAATGGCAGCACATGGGATGTGGTGACTCATTACAGCGGAGGGGAGGAACCGGAGAGGAAGCTTATTCACCCTTAACCGCCTTCTTTGGAGGGGATGTCACCATGGTATCACAACACTGGGGCGTACACAGCGCAGAATCTCTCGTCTGCTGTTTAGACACAGGTGTCTCCTCCTTAAATAAATACGTGTGGAAAAATAATGAATTGAGTAGGATTAATTTAGAAAATTAGATGCATGGTTTTCCCATGCTGGCAACCGCTGTACTTAAGTGGGTGGCCACAGCCTCATGTTTCTAACCAGAAAACTTCCTGGGGTCCCATGGTATTAATATAAATACATTCAGCCGTTGATGTAGTTGTTAATCTAYAGCTATGAGTGTTTTAAAATAATGACATGTCTGTGATTGGCTGAACRTACATTTTCCTTTTGACCCCAAACTCTTACATGGGCTGTGCAGTGACCAGAGGAGCTGCCTTTCGCTTACACTCCTCCAGGCGCTTCGTGCGGATGCTTTTCTTGTCTTTGCTCTCCAGAATGGCCAATTTTAAGCCCTTACAGCTATTTATGCTTGCCTTGCAATTACATTTTTTGTAACATTCCTGTTATAGCTGGACATTAGGTAAATGCAGAGATGGATGTATAGAAATAAGAAGTAAAACATTGATTGCAGCAAAAAGGAAGCATGGCAGGAAAAAACAGTACTTCTTGTTGATATAAATAAACTCACAGCCTGCTAATATTCCCTTTTCTGATAACCTTGTTCTGCCTATTGTATTGTGCATTTACAAAAATTCCCCATAATTAACCTAGCCTTGCTAACACTCCTTTCAAATTCTTCATACAAGTAACCTGTCTGTTAGCATCCTCTTGGACTTTCCTTCTCTATCAAAGGAAAGTCACTGTCAAGAGCTTTACAAAAGTACCAGTTCTTATAATTAAGACTATTTGGTAAAGACCCTGCTTGGGCTACTTGGTGCAGGCTAAAACTCCAGGTATTGTCACAAGATCTGCTCTCATCCAGGCTTTGAATTATCAGGTCTACTTTCAGTGATGACTGTTCAGAAAGGGAGAGATGATATCCTGACTGTTGAGCACTTTTAAATGTGGAAACCAAAGGGTGGTGTGTCTCCCGTGTATGCTGCATCTGCCTTTTAACCTCAAGACCTTTCCCAGAGTTGTCCAAGTTAAGATCCATGTTTGTCTGACTCTAAATTCTCCTTAGAAACCAGTGTAAAGTTCAACAGAGAGGTTTTACAGCAAAGTCTGCTGTTTCTTTCTCTTCATGTCTGCCTTGATGGGACAGTTAGAAAGTAAGGGAATTCTTTATAAACTCTGCTTATGGGCTTAGAGGTCCTCTGGGGGCAGTTTCTCCTCCCTGAACTTCAGTGCTTCTTGTCTACAGAGGAAACCTGACTCAAAGATGTATTATAGCATTAAAGGGTGTATGGTCTTAATCTAGATGCCTGACCAGCTTCATGACCAAGGCTTCCTGAGCTACTGTGGTCATGTTGAGTTGTTCACCTATTCTTTCTATGCTGCTCTCTGCCTGCCCAGCCCCTGCCTTGTTTATGGAATAGAAGTGCTAATATTTCTTTGGAAGAGTGGTGGGACAGCTGCTCTCTGAGCCAGACTTGCTACTACTTTAAATCAGCACAGTTTTTCTGAGGGTAGTAACACCAATGTCGAATGCTCTGGGGGTCTCTTGCAGYGGTCGAGTTTGCCTGGTCGAGTAAGGCCGTGCAACATGAACTCTGGTTTATGCTGCAGGTTGAGCAATTGAGAGGAAAAACACTTCCACGGCTGCCTGCGAACAAGGGGCATAGGACATGGCGCCAGCTGTTTCCACCCACCCGACAGAGCACGCACAAAGTGCCTTCAGCTCTGCCTGCATCTTTGTTGTAGAGGCCAGGAGCTGCGTGGTTTTACCCAGCTGTGCCTTAGGACTGGCGCAGCGGTGCTGAGCAGGCTGAGTTGCTAATTTAGTCTGAATAAGAGCATGTATCTGCCTAATCCACGTGAAGGCATCCTAGTAGTCTAGGTTAAGGATACCTGTAATGGCTTTAGTCTAGCTAGTGTAGGTCTAAGATGCCAGAGACTCACTTCGCCTCTGAGTTGTGCGTGTCTGTCTGTAAAAGCCTTGCAGAGCCTGGGATGCACACCGGGGTTGTTCTGCTGCGGGATACCAGTTATTTGGCCTCTGTGCTGAGATCAGGCCAGTTAACCTATCAATTTGTATATATGTGACTTATTTCATGTCTGGTCCTAGGGTCCAGGATGCTTTGAGATTGCCTGTTTGTTAGTTGTCTTACTAAGGCTTGCTGACTTTTCCCAGCTGTGAATGATTGTTTCTGCTGGAGGGACGGTGGCACAGCARGGACAATGGAGATCCCCACTCTTTTCCTTCTTTAGGATTTTGTTGATCTTAAAAACACCTATGAGCCAGTGGGTCGTGGGTGCTAGAAGRAGAAGATTTGTGGGGGAGGCCAAGGGTTATCTGCCCATGTGCGCTGCCGGGGTGTTGATGGAGAGTGCTCCGCTCTCCTGTGATGTGTGCTCGTCCAGTGCACGTGTATATTTACATCCATGCCCTTCTCCCACAATGTCCCTGACATTTGATATTTCTACTGCCAAATACATAATAACCCACTGCTCTCTTGACCCAGAAGAGACCTGTCACAAGCTGTAAACTCCTTTAACTCAGTAAGACAACAGAAAGACTTTTTTTGTCTGGGTTAATGAATCAGCTTGCTGTATGATGAGTGCCAGTGGGAGAAAAACAAGAAGGAAGGAGTGGAGACAATAAGATACTAATTCAGCCTCACCCCGCAAGAGCCCCAGTCAAAGTGCCAGGGCTGTTCTCTAGAAGGGAGTTGTCCCTTGGACTTGAAGAACCCCAGCTCTTGTTCAGAAACTACCTGTTTCRGAGACTTAATAGAACCAGGGATCCTCAGTACAGAAGGGATCTCTGGGCAGTCTCTCCCAAGTACTTACCAWGTTGCCAGGTTTGTCTGAAGACTCCTTTGGTCAAAAAACACACCAAAAAAAACACAACCCACAAAAATAACTTTGTGCAGGCACGCTGTGTATGGGAGAGCACAGATCTAAGCTGAGCTGAAGTTGAAGTCCTGTTGTTGCCTTTTGACGGAAGGGTTTGTTTGCAGAGCCCTTTATGTCCTCCTCTGTAAGGAGAATTGCTGTGAAGGGTCACTGCTAAAGCCCTCACRTGGCTGGAGGCCAGAGGATTATACTGTTAATTGTAAATTAGCCATTCTAAAAATGTCTCTTAGTATCTTCTGACCCCAATCTCTTCCCCAGCAAGCACATTTGCTGTGCTTGGCGGTGCCTCTGAATGCACCACGGCACCAGAGGGTGCACAGCTCCTGGGGAAGGGCGTCTCGGTGCTACAAAGGAGGCTGTGAGAAGAGCCGCCATTTTGCAGGGTGAGGTGGATGTGCTGTCGCAGAGGAGGGAGGAGAACATCCTCGTTGCTTCATAATCTGTCACAGGAGAATGACAAGGTGACTTTCCTGTTYGAAAAATTTCTCTGACACAATTTCTCCATTGCAGTACAAGCAGCCAGAGGCAGGGCTGAAGGGAAAGTTTTATGTTTGGTTTTTCCCCTCTAGGTTATGAAATTGTAAAAGCATTTCAGGTTTGGAAATTAKTCTGAAATTCCACATCTTCCACCTTTCACATGAAGAGGGCCATGGGACAAATGTCATTCATAGAGCTGCTGCTGGGGATCAACTATGAAAAGTGATGGGCAGCCTGGAGAGAGTTGGAGGTTGCCTGTGTTCCTCCTTGTGCTATCTGAGTGGTGCTGGGCTTGAGGGTGACCAACAGCTGCTTCTCCCTGAGGCTTTCTCCCAGCCGCCCATTTGAACCCCAGCTTCTCATCTGTGAGCTTCTGACCCTTTTTGCTATAAGAGAGAGCTGGCTGTATAGAGACTGCTGCTTTGCTGGCCTCTGACTTGCGAGCAGCTGTGGCTGGTTCATGTTTCTTGAACCTGCAATCCTACACACGCTGCAGGACYGTTCTGTGGGATCTCATGTGTAATACTGACTTTCCTGTGTTCACAAATCAAGGCAACAGCAGATCTGGTAATAGTAACAAGGAGTTTTGTGTTGGGTTGTGGGAATCAGGGGATCAGCTGGGTCTTTAAATCTCTAATCACCTTGCTAATGGGCTGCAGAAAAGCCATGGCTGAGCAGCAAGGTAACCACTCTGTTAAAGTAACACTGGTTTCTGAAAATAATTACAAAAAATAGAGGTAATGTTTATATAGTTGTGGTCTCCTCCTCCCTCTGCTTGGTAGGAGATGGTGTGGAAAAACACTGTCCAGACAGCCTGGACCCTGGGACTATGGCRTGCAGGCTCGGTGTATGTTGGCTCCATCCCAGGAAGGGTGAAGAGGTGTGTGGAACTGGGGAACAGTGCCTGCCTTCAGACCTTTCCTGACTCTCTGGTGACTAGTGCCAGAGACGAGATGTGGGACCAAACAGAGAGGCCTCTAGCAAGAGCCTCCACAGATGTATAAGGTGAAAGGAGCTCCTGTTTGGTAGGAAGCTGGCAAGAGACCTCAAAGGGAGCTYGTCCATAGGGTAGACCTCTGGATGGCAAGTCAACAGGCGTTTATTAAACATGGAGGAGGGAAAGGAGARCAGCCTGTGCTTGAGAAAACACTGGTCTTTTGAGGAGAAACTGCACCCCTGCTCTTTGCCTTTTCCCCGTGCTGCTTCCTAACCTGTTGTCCTGGTTTCAGCTGGGATAGAGTTAATTTTCTTCCTAGTAGCTGGTATAGTGCTGTGTTTTGGATTTAGGATGAGAATAATGTCAAACAACACACTGATATTTTAGTTGTTGCTGAGCAGTGCTGACACTAAGTCAGGGACCTTTCAGCTTCTCAGACTRCCCTGCCAGTGAGGAGGCTGGGGGTGCACAAGAAGCTGGGAGGGGACACAGCCRGGACAGCTGACCCAAACTGGCCAAAGAGATATTCCATACCATATTACGTCATGCTGAACAAAAAACTGGGGGGGAGTTGGCCGGCGGTTGCGGCTGCTGCTTGGGAACTGGCTGGGCATTGGTCATCATCGGTCAGCACAATTGCATTGTGCATCGCTTGTTTTGTAACAAGATTTTATCCTTATTATTATTTTCCCTTCCTTTTCTGTCCTATTAAATTGTCCTTATCTCAACCCACGAGTTTTACCTTTTTTCCAATTCTCTCCCCCACCCCACTGGGGGGGAGTGAGCGAACGGCTGTGTGGTGTTTAGCTGCCTGCTGGGTTAAACCACAACACCTGTAGACACTCAATATTAAGTTTTCTTTCAAATAGTCCCAGTGTGGGTGATAACTGCTGGTAAATCATAAAAAGCCTGCTTTTACTTTTTTTATTACTTTGGTCTTGAGGAAATGCAACATTTGCCTGGAAATGGCATGTATTTCTGTACATGCATTTGATCTGCCTTACAGGCAAAGTGATGGGAGGGACTGTCTCATCACAGCTGAGGTGATTTTGGTTATAATGCACAATCCCTATGCTATACAAAAACTAAAGAACAAAGTTTCAGTGATGAACTTTTATTTTCTTTTAACAGGGGACTGTTGGCTCTTGGCCGCTATTGCCTCTCTCACCCTGAATGAAGAAATTCTGGCCCGTGTTGTTCCCAAAGACCARAGCTTCCAGGATAAATATGCAGGAATTTTCCACTTCCAGGTAGGTGGAAAACAGCCTTCCCCCCAGTGCTTTTGGCCAGGAGCCGGTGTGGCTGGCCATGTCTACATGTATGGTGTTTCCTGGAACACTTTGAGGGACATCARAGAGCCAGGTAGAAAAATGGAGACATCCACAAAGGGTGATGGTGRTGGAAGGAAGATGACCACTAATCAAAGGGCTGGGAGCAGAGTCTGTCTTTGTGGTCCTTCCTCCATCAGCAGATCCAGATGAAGACTTGCATCCCTGAACAGGGTGGGCAAAGCTGGCTGTGAGGGGCATTGCTTTTTCTCTAGGAAATTGGTGTTAGCAGATAAGTGTCCTGGTGACCTGGACGCACAGCACGGGGCGGTGATGAGGAGTTTGTGCTCTCTTTCCAGTTCTGGCAGTATGGGGAGTGGGTGGATGTCGTGGTGGACGACCGGCTGCCCACCAAGAATGGGGAACTGCTCTTCGTGCACTCGGCGGAGGGCAGCGAGTTCTGGAGCGCGCTGCTGGAGAAGGCCTACGCCAAGTGAGTYGAGGCCAGGCTTTCACCCCACTCAAATCTCCCAATGCCTCTGCTTCCCCATAGCATCCTGAACTGCACGGATACTATGCATTTAAAATGTCAGCCTAATTATTAGCCTTTACAACGTCTGGGATATCCCACAGTGGCTGCTTTAATAAAGCTTTGCTGACGGGTGCTTAAGACAAGTACCAAAAGTACTGGCTTTGTTGCTAGCCAAGAGAAATAGCCCTTGCATCTCATGGCAGGGCTGTTCCTAGASTGCTGTCTCCTGTCACCAGGGCCTGGGAAGCTCCATTTCATGTGCTCTACGCACCTGAGAGGGCTTGCAGCCGCAGTGCTTCAGCGTGCAAAGCACGCCAGTCCATGTGCCCAGGTCTCTGTTCAAGGTGAAGATGCTCAGATCCAAATTTCCAGTCTTGGCATGGTCAGGGAGGATTTCTGCCATCTAACATTACCATTTTCAATTGACTTAAGAAATTGAGCTAATTTAGGTAAGCTGAAAATCAGACCCATAATCTTTAAAGGAATTGAAAGACTGTGTGGAGCTAGAGAGGCAAATCGTTGGGTCTGGATTTTTTTTAATATTATTTTTTCTTCAAATAGTGTTCATGATTTTTGTTATTGTTATGACTGAACCTGCAACCTGTATACATGATCGTATAAGATTTTATACTGGGCTTTCCAAGTACAGAGGTCTAAGAATCAAAGCTGAACGAGRGGCATGTTCGTAGCTGCTGTGGTGCTCTTGGCTGCGTGACAGTTGGCACAACTGAGCGCGCCTCTCCAAGAGAAGAGGAGAATAGGGAACCTGATGGGGTATGTGTGTGTGAGAAGARGAAAACAGGGAGCCTGATGGGGGGGTGTGTGTTTCACCTTTTGTACAGGCTGAACGGATCTTACGAGTCTCTCTCTGGTGGCACCACCACTGAAGGATTCGAGGACTTCACCGGTGGAATTGCAGAATGGTATGAGCTGCAGAAGGCACCACCCAACCTCTTCAAAATCATCCAGAAGGCACTTCAGAAAGGCTCTCTCCTTGGCTGTTCCATTGACGTGAGTTAGCAGGCTTATTGCTGACCACTCGGCTCTCGCTGTGSGGGCAGGCAGCCGGGGGATGGATCTGTGCTCCATCCACAGGAGGTGCACAAAAGGTGTTGGTTCCCCTCTGCCTACAGTTCTCTGCTCTAACCTGTGCCTGGAGAATTTGACCCAAGAGTGTGACACAGGCGCATTCTCTTCTTGGGGGGTTATGTCTGAGAACAGGTTGAAATGTAGACCTCATTAGTTCACGTGTAAAAGCTTATTGCCTCCCTTGGTTTCTTTATTCAAGATCTAGAGCTGTTGCTGTTTCGTAGGTTCGTGGTAACAAATCGTACAGGGAAATCATTAGGGGTCCTGATCTGTGTCTTTGTTCTTAAGAAAGCCCGTGGCTTGGCAGCAGGTGGGTACGTGCTGAGTGGGTTTGGACAGAAAGCTGCTGCTAATGGCTTCTGCAGTCAGATGCTTAGAGGTGGCAACCTCCATCCTTGCCGTAGCCTGGCTGTCGCACAAATTGTACCAAAACGTTCCCAAAAAAATCTGGACTCTGTTGCCAGGCCTTTAAAAGGTTTTGTAGGAAAACACCTTGCCAAAAGCTGAGCTTGCACCAGAAGGAAAAGAGGAGCTTTGGCCCTGCCTGCAAGGATTCAGCATTGGTTTTAGCCTCACTGAAATGAGTCTAAGTATGGTTATTGTGATAATCACCCTGCTCCCAAAGGAAATTACATCTTAGTTATGTCTAAAGGCAAGGTAAACTGTTTACAAGAACTTCGATCATAATATGRACTCAAGTATTTCCTCCCATTTTTTAAGTTAAATTGGAGTCACAGGAGAGGGAAGCTTCACAGCAGGAAAAGTACTTGGTTAATGTCAGYGTGCGACTTCACAGCACTTTCGAGGCCTGCTTTACTAGTTTGCATTTAGATAAGAATCTGACATCTGCTTTTTTGCCCCAGAATGATAGAAAACTCTTGTCAGGGGTGGGAGGGAGTAAATATATTCCTTTGTTGGTAAGTACTGACTCTTTCTATATTGTAAACTAATTATTAGTGAGTTTAGCCTTTGAAAAATCCTATAAAATCTTCTCTTCTGTGAGAGAAATAGGGACACAGAGGTTAAGCGTTACACGGAGAGTGCGCTGAGGGGCAGTAACAGAGCGTGAATTGACAGCAGGAATCCTGCCTCCTTGATCCCACCCTCTTTTTAAGCTTCAGATATGCTTCTTTAAAGATCACACGCCTTCTGAAATGGTGGGAAGGCAATGGCAAATACACGTTTCATAGAGGTTTAAGCAACTTTAGAGCAAGATGTCTAGCAAGAAGTGATTTTTCTCTGCAGTGTTTGTAGGCCAGASTGCCCGAGTATTGTAATGGCCATGAAAAAGTGAGAGGGTGATATGCCTTCAGGTATGAATGGCATCCAAAGTGCAGCCTTTTCCCTTGCTCCCCTGCATGGCAGGTCCCAGGGTGGTGGTGCTGGGSAAAGGAAGGGGAACCTCTCCCCCCGCTGTGGAGCCAAAGGGGGTGTTTTGACCTCGAAGCAGAGCACTGGGGCTTGCTGGGGTGTGATCCSTGGTGACACCTGGGCAGCCTCAGGCCACTAACCCCCTGTGTTCATCCTGGTCCCTTAAGAACATGGAGTTCATCGTATGTATCCCCTTTGTACAGCGTYTGGAGGTGCACGAGAGGGGATGCACCACACCAAGTGTTTGGGAGCCAGGAGGGAGCTTTGCTGCGGTGCAGGGCTTCTGGCTTGTGCCCCGTGCCACGAACGTGGGCCCCGGGGGCTCCGGCACTGCCACACGTGCTGCCGTCCCCTCTCCCCACTCTGTCACACAGATCCCTCTCGTTGCTTCTGTGCAGCAGCCGAACCACCCCTGCAGCCCCCCACTGAGACTAAAGCTGCGTTGGAGGGGGAAGCTTTGCTCCGTTGGACCCCCTGCCGCATGGGAAGCCATGCTCACCGAGCTTCTTTGCTCCTCCAGATCACCAGTGCGGCGGAGACGGAGGCAGTCACTTCCCAGAAGCTGGTGAAGGGACACGCGTACTCGGTCACCGGGGCAGAGGAGGTAGGTGTGCCGCCCCAAAGGGGCGACATGCAGCGAGCTTTGTGCGTGGTCTGGGCCACGGCAGCCACAAATTCGTCTTCAACGTTGCAAATTCTCCAGTCTCACACATTTTGCCGAATCAGATTTTGAGTCCTTTCTTTCTGAAGCAATACTGAATTAGTTGCTGTGTTTTGGATAAACACAAACTTGACTTCTTGGGGGTTTGACCAAAAAAACCCCTTTTTTCCCATAAGCACTGCTATTTCCCAGTGAGCGGGGCGGTGGGCAGCCCTGTGCGGAGGGCACACTACCCTCTGCTGGTGATGGGGCCCCTCAACACGCTTCTGTACAGCAGCAGCACTGCACCTTGAACGCACAGCAAGGTGTGCGAGAGACGTGTGCCAAGAAAAAAAAAAAACAATATTATTGCTCCTTAAATGCCTGCTGAGCAGCACCTTTCGGCAGGGCACAGTGTTTGAACGCAAGGTGCCTGTCCAAGAACAGGTGACTGGCGAAGGTAAGGCGAGTGAGAACAAAAGAAGCAGATCATGGCGTCCTTCCAGGTGTGTAATGGACTTTCGGTCACTTCACTGATAATTGTTTCTGAAATAATTTGTGAAACTTCAGAGTGAGGTGTAGAGAGCTGCTGACATGCTGCGCTGAGGTGGACGCTGCTAATAGGCCGGTTTATGTGCTTGCATTTGGTCTTCCTCTCACAGCAGAAGTAGCGAAGAGGGAGTTTGACCTTAATTCACAAACAGGCTTGATTTAGCCAGGCTTTTCCTTTGGAGATATGTGCAGGCTTTGTAAGGATAGTTCATCACCGGAGCATCATTTCTGGACTCTGCACTGCTGATGCTCTGCGCAGTTTTCTTGGCTTCGGGCTCTAGAAGTGCGTCAGCTCCTTCCTCAGATTAGTGCCGTGTGTTCCCCATAAATACTGGGTGTTCCCATTGAAACTCCTACAGCTTTGCTTGACCTGGACTCTGCGCACGCACAGATCAGCAGATAACAAGCCAGGGCCTCGGGGCAGTGCAAGGAGGTGCTGTCATGGCAGGGCCGATGCCGCTGTGCCGTGCGGCATTCGTGTGCTCAAAAGGGGTTGTGGCCAGACTGAGTATCCCACCTCTTGTAGTAGGTGCAGTTCAAATTATATATAGGGAGGGGAAAAAGGTATTTGAATGTGAACAGGCAGTTTATACATAGATGACAACTTTAGAGAAATATCCCCTTGTACCTGCTTTTTGGCAGTCCCATAGCAGCTTTACGTTCCCTTTGCTTGAACTCCCATCAGAGATGTCTGTTTTGTGCTGCTAAAAAAGTTATTTTGGTTATTGTGAGCTTTGATTGCACAAAAACCTTCTCTGGACAAGGTTGGGTGCGTGGAGCTCATTCAAAATCAGTTTGACTTCGTGTCTTTTGGACCAGATGAGTGTGTGTTTGTGTATATACACTTCAGTGTTTGTGCAGCACTGAGGTACTTACTCTGTCATGTCCTTTAATTCCCATAGAAAAGGTGGAAGGGAGCGCAGTGCTGAGTGCCTGGGTAACTCTCCATACACTTCTGATCCCATCAGGTGAACTTCCGAGGAACGGTGCAGAAGCTGATCAGAATCCGAAATCCCTGGGGGGAAGTGGAGTGGACTGGGAAGTGGAACGACAAGTGAGTCGATGGCTTGTGCGTTGCCCKTAGGCTTTTACTGCAGGGGTATGATCATGTTTCTGCTGTCGCCTGTCTTCTCCCTACCTCAAATTCCTCTCTAAGTCACACCTGGATGTGATACTTGCTCTGAGCTGTTCAAAAGAAGCATCCCACTACTGTCACCCCCCACGTAGGTGTCACAGCACGCAGTGCCCTTCATACAAACACCTGCCTTCGTGCAAGATGCAGTCATTTGGTTGGTGGTTCCTACAAGCCTCTCTAGTTTCTGCTTCTTTAACAGCCCAGGTTCAGTGGTGAGCTTCGGAAAACTTACTTTTTAAAAGGGCTTTAAAAATCCGTTCCTCTTGTTAGCAATGAAAGCTGGAGTTTATTCACTTCTGTGGCTGGGCAGTATTTATTCTGGGCCTTGCTTTTTCTAAAATAAAGCTCCAACTCAGGCGAGGCCTTAGCACTTTCTGCAAATAAAACTCTGCTTCTGATCCTTACCTTGGATATTTAAGAAGTGAGGTATCAAATATGCCAGGTCCCTGTATTTTAATTCTGTTATGGTTTGAGAGCCCCGGAGCTGCTATAAGCTAGATATTGTGGAGTATTGCAATTGCCTGGAGCGTAAGAAAGTAAAATCATTGTGCCAGACCAGCTACGTCGGGTTTAACCTTTACTGTACCCTGTAGTTGATGTGGGGTTGTCTTTCAGCTGCCCGAACTGGAGTGGCGTTGAGCCTGAGGTGCGGGAGCGGCTGACCAGGAGGCATGAAGATGGGGAATTTTGGTAAGTAGCACTGGGATTCCATTCAGGCTGAAGGGAAAGTCTTCTCCTCTGCTTTTTTCACACAAAGTAACCTCTCCCAGTACACTCTCCAAGATGAGTGAGCAAATTCACCCCAAATCCTAGTGCTAAATCGCAGTGTGAGAGAGGGAGGATAGATAAGGTGTTGTGTAGAAAACCTGTCCGTTCTAAGGAGACGTTGCCTGTGGCATTGCTTCCCACAGGATGGCRTTCAACGACTTCTTGAGACATTACTCCCGCCTGGAGATCTGCAACCTGACTCCAGACACCCTGGCAAGTGACAGGTACAAGAAGTGGAGCCTGATGAAGCTGGATGGGAACTGGAGGCGAGGAGCCACTGCGGGGGGCTGCAGGAATTACCCAAGTAAGAGAAACTGGAGAAACCCTTTACTTGTCCACTTGTACTTTCTCTGGGAGCTTCTTCTGGGAGCTGGTTTGGGGTGGCCTATGGAGGAGGAGGATGTACCTGGGATATCCAGGACTGATGTCCAAAAAGTGCAAGTGTTTGCGAAATGTGGCTCCCTGATGAGGGTCTAGTTGTGGTTATAAAGGCTGGGGGGGGAGTGTTACTTTTTCCTTTTCCCAGCTGATTTTGGAAGTCAGAGCCGCATCTGTCCTAGCTGACAYGTATGTATCAGCATGGCTGCTTTCAAAGAAGGGTCTGAGCAGTTTGCATAAATCCAATTCCCAGACACTTTCTGGACGAATCCACAGTATTTAATCAAGCTGGAGGAAGAAGATGAGGATCCCGATGATCCTGAGAGGGGCTGCACTTTCCTCATTGGCCTGATTCAGAAGCACCGGCGGAAGCAGAGGAAGATGGGAGAGGACATGCACACCATCGGCTTTGCTATTTATGAGGCAAGTAAGGCAGTACAGGTGCACGGGAGGAAAAGGAAAACTTACGCACCCTATAAATGGGGTAGTGCACTTCCCAGGCTGGGCTTTGTATCAAAACTCAGCCAGGTTGAGTTGGACACCAGCTGCAGCAAGGAAAATTCCACTTAGATGTTTAGAAAATTATCCTCCACAAAAACAGTGGTCAAACACAGGGACAGGTACCCAGAGAGATGATGGAATCTGCATTCCTGGAGATATTCAAACCTAGGCTGGACAAGGTCCTGAGCTACATCGTTAACTTTGATACTGGCCTTGCTTTGAGTAGGGGGTTGAACCAGATGACCTACAGAAGCCCCTTCCCACATAATATTCTGTACTTATAGATGGAGGAGCAGAGAAAGTATTTAAAAATAAAATAAAAGTTCAGAAATCCAGTCTGACCTTCCCTTGTCAGGCTGTGGTGAAAAGCAGCAGCATGAGAGCAGCTGTGGTAGGCATGTCATGCTAGTTGCGATACCKGCGCTAGCTTGGGGAGTGTGAACCCAGCAGCAGAACCAGCCAGAACACCTGTAAAACTTGTTCTGCTGAATAAAGGGTCAGAGATGTGTCCATGGTAACTCCTTAAGCAGGACATTTTGTTCAGAGCTGCAAAGCAGCGATGGTTAACTGGCAGTGAAAATAGGAATAATGGTCTTGCCTGCGGGTTGATCTATAACCACAGGCAATATGTGCAACTGCTTGCTTTCTCAGTATCCCAGCTTTGGAAAAGCTTGTCAAAGAATCTGGTCCCTGTAGGCAAATAAGGTTTAAAGCAAAGCTAGGTCCCCTGAACCCATAAGGAAACAGAAAACTGCATTATTGTCTTGCTCAGCCCCTGCCTCCTCTTCTGATGGTGGGAGAGGTCAGAGGGGCGGGAGGGTGAAAGAGGAGGTGGAAAGAATTACTAGAGAAACTGAATCAATAAAAAATATCACAGTGGCCCGCAGGTTCGAGGGTCAGCAGGAAACCAGGGCCAGCCTGGCTGTGTCTGTGCCAGGCTGTGCCTGCGCTGCTCGGGGTGAGCCCCACCTGCCTCCGGGATGGAGTCGGGACTTGAGCCAGCCGTCAGCATTGGGTGACGTGGGCTCAGCGCTCACTTCCTCCTTGAGCTGACTCTTTTTCAAGAGTATGGATGTACCCGCTAACCAGCGGTGAAAAGAAATAGCCCTGGAGCTCCCATTCAACACGCAAATAACTCTCTCCCTTTCTCCTTGCAGGTGCCTCCAGAGGTATGTAGGACGCATTGGTGGTCAAGGTGTGGAGTTGGGGCTGAATGGCTTGTGGGAAGAAACGGTTCAGAGCATCCTCCTTCACTGCAGGACAATATTGACTGTGCAGAGTCTCAAGTTAGAGGCCATTTATTCTGCAAGGGGCCTTGAGCCTATGTTGCATTTCCAGAGCATCTTGGGTTGGGATAAGAACTTTCTGTACTGCAGAAACTCACCAAAGCTGCTCTTCCACGGGTCTTCTCCCAGCCCAGACCCACACCTGTTCCCCCAGAGCACAGCTGCTTTTCTCAGGTTTGCACAGAGTTCATGTTTGACACACAACTAATATTCCAAGGAGGTGTTTATTTTCATTTCCCTAAGCACCGTCTTTATTGGTTTCTCTCTGTTTCTACCTGCAGGTAGCTAATAGCATGCCCCGGGGATCAGAGAGGGGTATGCAACGCAGTGATGCCTATGCAATACGAGGCAGGGCTGCAGACACCTCTGAGCTGTTGCTCCTCAGAGGGATGAGTGAGGTTGAGCAAAATGCCAGGGGAGCCTCATTACGGGGCTTGCAGTACCTGTGAGGGTGCATGCAAAGCAGCCGGGGCACCTCACGGCTCCCGAGGCTACGTTCAAACCAGGTGCTGCTATGTAAAACTTGGTTTCATCAGGAAGGAAGTGGTGCTGCCAGTTAATTAAGTTTCTTACGTATCTTTTGAGTGCTTTAGCAGTCCTCTGTCAGCTGCTCAGCTCTCACCCTAGTGGTCCAAAAATCTGATTTCCATAAAAAAGAGACTCTGGCTACAGTCCCGTGACTTTTCTTTCCCCCGAAAGGTGGAATCTTATCTCCCACCATGGCAGCAGGTCTGGCAGGTTTTGCATTCTTAAAAAGCCAGGACGGGAAGGGAGTGGTTTCTGAACCATGCACGTTCCTGATGGTTCCTGATGTTTGCTTCTAGAGCTGAGCTAGCCCACCTGTAAGACCCTGCGCAGAAGAGTTTTTATTCTAGAAGATGTTACGTTCCAAATACGCTTTTATAATGCGTAATGTTTATTTTATTCTTGGAGGCCTCCATAAGCGGGCTCTCTGCTTTAAGGCAGCCTGACCTCAGAGGCAGAGCTGAGCTGCAGTACCTTGGTGGCACCAGCTCTGGAGACCAGAGAGACATCGGTCGTAAGCCGTCTCACTTGAAAGGAAAACAGTTGGTGGAAGAATTTGCCAAAAGTCTTCACACACCCATCATCATCTGCAAAGCATAAGCATGACCTGAATGATTTATTGAGATGATCTGCAACATACGTTTGCACCCACAGCTCAGGAGTACTGTGGTGGGATGCACCAACCCCCTTTCTCTTCTCTCTTTCAGTTCTGTTGAACAGACATATCGTCCCCCCCCACATAACTAATTGTCTTATCTATTATATTTTTAATTTGTAAATGCAAATACATGCAAACTGTTGGGTTTTTTTCTTTCTTTCTTTGCTCTTCATAAGTTTTCTGGCCAGACAAATATTCATCTGAGCAAAAACTTTTTCCTGACCAACAAAGCAAGAGAAAAATCGAACACCTTCATCAACCTCCGAGAAGTGCTGAACCGGTTTAAGCTCCCTGCAGGAGAATATATCATCGTGCCCTCGACCTTTGAGCCCAACAAGAATGGGGATTTCTGTCTGCGAGTCTTCTCTGAAAAAAACGCAAACTCCACGTATGTAACCTTTTTGTAACCTTATAAGAGTGGTATGGGCACGTGGGCGATCTCTGGCCCCTCTCGCGGGCGTGGAAGGATGGAGCAGCCCGGGGCTGGGGTAATCGGCTTCCCGCAGGGAGCGGGAAGGGGGGGTGCGCAACCACCCTGCATGGATGGGGTCACCCCGGTTCTTGTTTGTCCCCAGTTTCCCCATGTGCAACTGAGGAAAGTTTGAGTAAACTTAGCAGGAAGGAATGGTGGAATAATAATAACAATAATAATAATATAATATGACAAATTATTATTGTTGTTATTATTACCAGCCCTCGCTGGGCAGACATATTTAGCTGTTGGGCTGTAGGCAGCTGGGTGCCACAGCACAGGTTGGTCTGCGGAGAGAAGAAAACCCCAGAGAGCGGCAGGCTGGGCTCCCCGCTTGGGAGACAGAAATGCGTGTGCTTTCGGCTGTCTGGGAACACACTGATTGCAGCAAATGATCTTACACCTTTGAGATCAAGCTGGAAAAAAATTCAAGATATTTGCTCAACCAAATGGTACCTTTGCTAAAATTAAAATGGGTTTTAATGGAACTGGCTGAAACCACACCATTAGCTGTGAAGCCATGAAAAGAATTTAAAGAGCATCTTAAAGAGCAGCTGGGCTAAGCCTTGGGAAGGGGTGTGGGACCTTTTGTATCGAGTTCCCTAATTCAAAGCAAGCAAAAATCTTTCTCCTGTGCTTTAATCTTTTGTTGCATGTTTCTGTAGCGGTGAGAAAACTGGGATGTCAGTTGTGTGAAGGCACATTCAGCTTTTGATGGGCCGTTAGCAGTGCTTCTGCACCCTCCCTAGGTGTGATGCTCCCACAGCAGCTGGGGGACAGCATGAAACACTTCTCCTCCCGCTCTGTCTCGTCCGAATGACTTCAAGTCTCTCACTTTTGCCGTTTTAAAGGAAGAAAAGATAAAGAAAAAAAAATTACTAGATAGAAGTTTGATTTGCACCCAAGAGCCTGGTCCTGGGCTGAGGTCTGTAGGTGGTGGCACTAAGTGACCCAAAGGGTTATTTATGTCTGACCCAAAATCCTGTCTGTGACTGCAGGATGTTGCACAGTTTGTAGTGTGTTTTGAAACTCTTCTTGCTGTAGCTGGCAAAATACTGCTTTCACTGGTGGTATGCAGTATCTGTGGTTGATTTAATCCAGTAACCTCTGAGCTTTGAACATTCATCATTACGTCCACCGTTTAAAGAGTCCCTCGTTAACTGAAACTTGAAGCAAGGGCGTCAGAAAAGTGACTTGTTTTGTTTTTAATATTGATTTCTTTATCTTTCTAGGGTTATAGATGATGAAATTGAGGCCAATTTTGAAGAGGTATATCTTAAATTAGATGTTTTAAATGGAGAAAATTTTGTCATAAATAAGTGGGGTTTGGGGGGCCTGTTCCCTGTGCAGGGCAGCATTTTTCTATAGGCGTTGTCAGGAATTGTTGTCCCACTTTGGAAACAGATCTTTCAATATCCATAGCTGAATGGCCAGCAAATGGAACCATCATAAGCAATAATGGAAACATGTGTTGTCCCTTATCCAGAGTGGTGAGCTTGGGCTTGCCAGGTAGAGGAGATCAGGTACTCCCTGCAGTGGTAACGGGAGCCACGGGAAATTCCTTGTGCCCTCCAGGAATCCGGGAGTGTAGCCCTTAAGCCATAGGGGCTAGCAGAGTTTTTTGCATGTGATGCCGCTTCCATGAGTAAGAAGCAGCTCGCCATATGTTTAGTCTTGCTGGAGCTGGGGTTGTTTCACCTACTAATGCATCTACCACTCGGGGGGGGGGGGCTTGTTGTTTGTTTTTTTTTTTTTTCTTCAGGATGAGAACAAAACTACATTTTGCTTGCTTTTCTTTAATGAAGAGAGCTAGTCCAGCAGTAGTAGTAACAGCAACAGTGAAGTTCTGAATTTGATAGTGATTTTTTTAAATAAAGAATTTTTAAAATTTTTTAACTTTTTTTTTTTTTAGTAAAAGGCATTGCAAAAGTTCTTAATTCCTGCAGCGTTTGCAATGCCAGCATTTTGAGGCGCCTCTGAAAATAAAACTGATTAAAATCAAAGTAAAAGCACTCTGTACCTTCAGCTTTGCCATTTAAATTGTGTTTTACTAGGGGCAAGGAAATGCATTAAGTCCTTCTCAGGCAGAAAAGTTCCTCCTTCCCATATTCTCTATTTCTCTCTTCTAGACCGAGATCAGTGAAGACGACATCGAACCCAGCTTTAAAAAGCTTTTCAGACAGCTAGCAGGAAGCGTGAGTATTTTATTTTTTTTAAGGACTTACCCACTCACCCATGCTACCAGTAAGAGAGCGAGCTCCCCCAGCATGGAGTTTAATTCCTGTGCTGAGTCAGATCTCAAGCATGTGCATAATTGTGCATGCAAAAATCTGTGTAGTTACCCGTCTGCTTACACAACGGATTTGTAAGCGCTCCTGGCAAACCACCTCTGCTCTCTTTGAACTGCAGGCTCGACTTTTATCTCTGCAGGTCCCTAACTCTGTCCTTCGGGCACAGCGTTTGGTGCAGGCGCATGGGTCCCTCCGGGAGATGACGAGGGCAGGGCTGTCGCTTCTCCCCAGGCTGCTCTCGCCTGCCCGAGGGCTGGGGCAAACTCCACCGCCCGGCCTGCTACCACGCGCGGCAGGGCTGTGCTACTGGGGCTTGGTGGTGCTGGGGGGAATGGCTGGTGGGGAGAATTTACCACTTGCATTTCCATCTGAGGGAAACTTGAACTCCAAGGGATGTTTGAACTTGGCCAACTCGCCCAAAGGAGTCAGGAGGCTGCTTATGAGATGGCGTCTGCAGCTCACAGCGGAAAAACTTGTTTTCCTCTTTTCCACAGGATGCAGAGATCTCCGCCTTCGAACTGCGCAACATCTTGAATAAAGTCATGGCTAAACGTAAGTACCTTCCTCCAACTGCATCTTCAGTTGGCCGCCAGCATGTTTCCAGCGTGGCCATGAGAGCACAGAGCGCACCACTGACCTGGGCAGAGTCAAACCCCTGGGCTCTGCCCCAGACCCGCGGTTTGTCTCTCCGTGCGGCCACGGCCACGTGCTATCCCTGCTCCCTCGGGGGCTGCAGAAACACCGGGGCTGTGCCTGCGCTGAAGGCATGTTTCACAGGATGTGTGCTTTGGCAGGGTGCATGTGGGTGCCTTTTATCCCAGCATCTGCTACCGGGAATTGGCTGCCAGCAAGATGGACGTATCTGATTAATGCTTGATAATAATCAAGAGAAGGTATGGCTGCTACTTTAGTATTGAACCACTCAGGATTCAAGCAGTAGCCACCCAATGGTCTGGGGTGTCCCTGAGGAGGAGGAGAAACTTTGAAACTCTGGGCTTCTTTTTCTGTGAAGTGATTCAAAGCTTGGCTCTGCATTATTTTCCTTTCCATTAAACAGTGCTCGAGAAACAAGTGCTTGGAGCAATAAATGTCTCTTTAATTTCCAGAGTGAAATCTTAGCCAGGTAGCCAGGACTCTGTTGTATGTCTGTGTGCACCAGCCAGCTAGCAATGGTGTATTGCGGGTTACCAAGCTTGATTTGATGTTCTTCCCTTGCATGAAGCTACCTACCACTGACCTCCATAGGTCAGAAGTCCATGTTGTCCACAAAAGTCCACCCTTGTCTTTGCAGGCAGCCAATAAGGGCAGGAAACCTTTATCTCGGTCTCTTGCTTCTGTAGCACGCCTACAAACCAGACTAACTGGGCTGTTTGCTTGGGAAAACATCACAGCTAACTTTCACCCTAAATCTCTTCATCAGGAAATCAGAGGGCTGCTTATTTATCATCCATTTGCCTGCTTCAGTGCTGCATCCCTCTCACGTGCAAAACAAGGACCATCTTATGACCCTTTGCCACGAGCCTTGTAATTCTTGCGTGTGCATCCTCCCACCTGAAGCTCTGCCTCCCTGGCAAGTCCTGACCCCACTGACCACACCTCTAAGTGAGCATTGCCTCCCGCTCTGCTGRATGCAAAGGACTTGTCAGAAGTCGTAGCTTACCTCAGAGGGGGTACCTAAGCAACATAAGGCAACAGTTTCCCATCCAGGAACTGTTTGAGGGAACTGTAGAGTTATCTGGACGCAGAACCCTGACTACAGCTCTACAGGCACCACATCTTCCACAGTCTGCATTGCACTAGGTACTTGCCAGATCCCAAAGGCTTCGGGTGATACTCATAATTCCCAGAGCAGGAGGCAGGCATCCCCTGCTGCTCACTGCGCTCATCTGGCCCAGACTGTGGCAGCGATACAGCTGGACACCTATTCCCAGGGGAGGATTTGAAGTAGGCAGTGGATTGCCATTGAGTAACTAGCAGGYGTAGATCACAAACAAGGTAGAGCACTAAGCACACTTACGTAGAAGCAAAAAAACACACYAGAATGACAAAGTCATCTTGCCAGTTGCGAAGGAAGCCAGAAGCAAATAAGGGCTGAGGTGTATATGCTGGTTACAGAGCTCCTGAGCGATTTAGGAAGGTGCTGTGGTACAGCATGCAATGGTAATCCTGCCTTTTGCTCTTTCTTTACAGGCCAAGATATTAAATCTGATGGCTTTAGTATTGAGACATGCAAAATAATGGTTGACCTGTTAGATGTATCCTTTAAGGCTGTTCCTAGACGATATTCTTCTGCCTATGCTGGAGTAGCTGAGCTGCTGCCTTTGCAGTGACRGGTCCATACTGGTGTACTAGTGACTCCTGAGGTGGAGAAGCTGGTTTTACCCTGGTTCCCCTGACTAAAATTGGTAGCCCTTGCCGCTGACCGTGCCACATGCATTCTCCCAGGCAGCGGGGAAAATCCATTTTCAGACAGGATGATCTGCTTTGAAGTCTTCCCAGCTGTTGCGTGTTCTGGTTTAGCTGGGGGCAAAGTGGTGATGTTTGTGCTGGGAAAAGGCACCTGGCTCTCAGCATGGTGTGGAGTGCCTTGGCTGATAGAGTTTGAACATTGCATTTCACTGCTTTGTTTTCTGGCTGGCGTTGGTAAGGGCATCGTAAAGCCGTGAGGACTTAGCAAACAGAAAATGAGGGAAACAACTACAGGAGCCAAAGATTATGCTGGTTTTTAGGAGCTTCTACTCCTAAGAATAAGGGCGAAGGCGTAGGATGAAGGATTCAAGTCTAAGAATAGTTGTGTTCAGCTTCTCTGTGCAGTGGGAGTTGAATTGCATAGTCAGAAAAAGGGAAAATTACCAAAACAGAATGATGCTGTGCTATAATTTGGTATAAAATATGGCAGTCTGTAGGGACTCCTTAGTGGTTTTKGGGAGCAATGCAATGACCAGGTTCTTTTGTTAGCTGTTTGTGCAAGAACTTAAATCCTCCAAATAGCAGGCTTGGTTGTAGCTTTTCCTGTTTATAATCCAGACTTAGGACTCATGCTCCTGTAGAAGCAGGTGTTGAACCAACAATGCAGAATAAAATGGCATCATCGCAGCTGTTTCATACGTGTATTKAAAAGATAGAGAGCTGCCAAAGGAGGAGCAGAAAGAGCTTGTGAACTAATCATGGTTTAAATGAATCATTCACCTTACTGATTTAGAAAGACAAGAAATCTTGGACAATATACATTCAACAGGATGAGTCCTTCAGAAAGGACTTGCATCCTTTCTTAATTGCAATTTTATTTTTTTTAAGTATTAAGTAAGCAAACCCAGCACAGGGAGGGGAAAACCCTTTTCCTTCCCTCCAAAAAGATTACCTTAACTCAAAGAAGAATGACGGGAGTGGTAAACTGGGACTGAAGGAATTCCACACCCTCTGGACAAAGATTCAGAAATACCAGGTAAGACGCAACCTTTTTGGTTGGAACACGCAATCAAATGTGGAGGTGGCTGCAGACTGATTTGCCTCGTACCATGTATACAATCACAATTCCCAAAGCAGGGACTCTCRCTTCAGCTCACAATGCGTTTGTGTCCTCGGTCCCCCAGGTTTTGTCCCTTGGAGTCCAGGGGTGTGACTGCTTGTCCTCCAGGCGCTTGGCTGAAGGAGAGGTTACCTCTCCTCCTGCCTTACTCTCAGAGGGGTTTCTGTTTTGTTTTAACTCGTGTCCAAATAGGTTTAGCCTTCCCACTTAACAGAGCGAGTTTGGTGTCAGTCTTGCTGCTTGCTTTGGTAGCGATAGTGCCATTTTGCACAGGCATTGAAGGAATTCTCCGGAGTCTTTATCCGCTCTGGCTGTTGCATTAAAAAGACTTACTTTCTAAAGCCGCTTTCAGATGAACTCAGAGAGAAGTACCTAGTCCTTCAGACCAATGTTGCAAACACTCCTAAGTAACGTGCAGGCTGCATTTCAAAATGTTTGACTTCTGACGAAAGCCAAAACATGCTCTGAATTATTGACAAGTTTTGACTTTGGGTTTTGTATTCTGCAGAAAATTTACAGGGAAATTGATGTGGATCGATCTGGTACCATGAATTCGTACGAGATGAGGAGAGCGCTGGAAGCAGCAGGTATTTGTATTGGTCTGTCTTTTTTCAGGATTATATCAGTTTGAAGCTGGGTTGATAGATGCTCCCTAGTCACCTGTTTATCACTTGTAAGCTGAAAAATCCTGTGTTCCCAGAGCTGAAAGGCCTCCGTTTAGTCTAGATGCTCAGCCTGGGCTCTCATCTTTGTGTAGCAGTGTCTTGCCACAGAGGCACACTAAAAGCACCTCAGAGGAATGACAGTTTGCAGTTATTTTCTTTAGTGACCAGCTGTTGGAGAAGCACAGATAACTCCAACAATCTGGTCTCATAATAGCATACTGTTGTCTTTCAGTGAGTCTCTCTGGGTACATGTGGGTTTGGCATAAGCCAAACCAGGATACTGTGACCTAGGGAATGGAAGTGGCTTGACCAACGGGTGATGCTCACAAGAGCGTTAAAAGAAGAGTCAGTTTGCTACTGCAACCACTGAAAAGCAAATCTGAGTTTTGACAGTGAGTGAGGGGGGGTATCACAGAGCCATATGGTCCCAAATTAACTTACTGATCATCTGGGGTCATCTTAACGTCCGCGTTTGGGCTCTCTGGAGCTTTCCCCTCCTGTCACCCCGTAAGATGAGGCAGCATTTGGTTTCGTCCCAAAGTTTAGATACTCTTTGGAAATAGAGACCCATTTGCCCACAGAAAGCCACTGCTTCATCTCAGGTCTCAGTGGGCCAAGTCTGACAGCTGCCTTGTCACCCAAGGAAGGACCACCAGCTGGAGCAATTGGCCGTGTCCCCTGGGAAAGAGGGGTACAGGTGCAGGAACACACACAGCAGGAAGAACACGTGACCTAGTCACAGCTCTAAATCACTCCAAGTACAGAAGGGGTTGTTGGGAGTTTTCAAAATGGAGTAAATACTCTTAAAATTTGACAATTTAACCAAAGGTAGCTAATTGAATTTCTGGCAGTGTAGAAGGTTGGGGGTTTTTTTCTTGGTTGGAGCTTTTTGCATTTTTTCTTGTTCTTCTTTTTTAAATCCTTGACATTGTATTTTTAGGGTTCAGACTGAACTGCCAGTTACATCAAATCATTGTGGCTCGTTTTGCTGATGAAGACCTCATCATTGACTTTGATAACTTTGTCCGGTGTTTGATTCGGCTGGAAACCTTGTTCAGTGAGTACATGCTTAATAACTAGACAGACTCTGTTGCTTTGTGTTTTCAAGTCCAGGATAAGTTATTCAGAAAACTTTGTAYTGGAACCAAAGTGACTTCAAAGCTGAGCTATAAATCCGGCAACGCAGTCTGCAYGCTCCTCTTAGATCTAGGAACCAGCCTTTTAGGCCAGACTGCTGAACCGGAGCCAGTCAGTCTTCCATGCAAACAACTAAATGTTCATTTAAAAAAAAAGAAATTAAAAAAAAAAATCTAAACGCTTACAGATTGACAAATAGTGTTAGTATTACAGACTGAACCATTAAAAATGTTCAGTCTTGTTCTTGCACATGAGCATGCAATGAGTGGCACTTTCTGGTTTGGGGTATAGACCGTTGTCATAAATTTTAGACTGTGGTACTAAATTCCTTTTTGATCCTGAAGCACAAGGAAGGGGAAGGCTTTCCAATCAGTTCCTATATTCATCCTTGTCTGTCATCTCTCTCCCTACGGCAGAAATGTTTAGAAAACTGGATACTGAGAAAACTGGAACAATAGAATTGAACCTTGTTAATGTAAGTTCATTTAGCTCTAAAATGTTTGTTTTCATCTTTTTTTTTGCGGGGAAAGGGGCTAACAGTAGAGACTGTCCTGCTCCATTCTGACTGATTATGGATGGTTATAYGTATTCACATATATGCTGGATTTATAAAGCTTGTGTATTTATAAGCAGTGTTAAGAAAGATTAGCCTTTTTTAAAATGTACMTACATCACATTGTAATCTCTAACAAACAGACAAGGTTATTTGAACCAGAAACCACTTACCCCTTACTGGCAGTAATTTTGGCTGATATTTATGCAGGCTTCTTCCCTGCCTTTTCTGTCAACAACAGGGTAAAATGTAGGTGCAGTAGTGACTCATGGCATTGACCATGTCTGCTTCTTTCTGCACCATGTGTGCCCTGTAGAAAGGACAAAGTTCAGAGAAAACTACCCTCCTACACCTGTTCGATGTGCTTATTACCTGAACATAACTTATTTCTGGACCTAAAGGAGGAATGCACAAATCATCCCAAAACTCTTCTGACTTAAATGAGAGATAAATTTAAATCATTCAGGAAAGATCCTAAAATTACTTCTGTAACAACAGACTTTCTTCCTCATGCTAGAAATGGGAACATGCATACTTGCTACAAGTATTTTTACTCATCTTAACCTTGGGCCTTTTTCCTCTCTCTCTCTCTGGTTATAGTGGCTGTGCTTTACTGTCATTTGAGCCACTGACATCTGCTCAAGAGACCTCAAAAAGAGCAAGATCAGGTGAAGATAATCAAGCAAACATACAAGTAATATCCTAACATGAATGTGCCTTAACTTCTGCATGGCAAATTTTGCACACAGTACTTCAACAACAGAAGAATCTGCAACCTCATTTTTATGGGTCTGACAGTCATTATCTACTACTATATGTCCTCTGTACAAAAGCTTTAATTTAGTATAAATCCTTAGTGCAACTTTTGAAAATGCTGCTTTGCTMATATCTTTGTATTTAAGGTGTTTTAAATGACTTCTGAAAGAAAGCTCATTACAGCTTGACAGTCTGGTTTAATAAATGCTTTTTGAATAACGGATCTACTCCATCCTGCATATCTGGAACTAAAAAAGGGATGATATTGCTTATCTCTGAATACAGGTGTTTGTTAAGCCCCCAGCATTATTCCGRTTAAATATTCTTTGAAGAATTTGAGTAGCAAATACCTGTTTGACCAAACCGAAGGACAGGTCTTTCTCCTGACCATTGATGTACCTATAGCAGGAGGCTGTTGGCAACCAGACTCTTCCAAGAGAAAGCCCATGCTCTCAGGTGGAATCTTGATTTCCTGTATCTTATTTATCTTCCTTTGAAATACAAGAAAGTATTTAAATAAAAACAGTAGAAATAAAGTATGCAAGACTGTTATTCCTTCTGCAAGTAAGCACATTTTGTTCTTAGAGATAGATCATCACAGAGCATGTTGCCTTTAAAGGGGAAAAACAGCATTCTGGAACTGACTAGGCACTGACAGACACTCTGCATGTGTGTCAGTTAATGAAATGTTAGTCTGGTACTTCATCTGATACTTTTTGAAAGATTAATGCTTGAAAAACTAAAGGTTTCCAAGAAAGGTAATTGATACTATATACCCCATATCCAACCTATTACAATCATGAGGACCTGAACATGAGCAGATTTGCTGCTTCCAAGAGTTCTCGCTACAGCTGACTACGAAGAACTTCTTATATTTATGGGCACCTTTTCAGAGAGCAGTAAGGACTTACCTAGTAGGAAAACATGAGCCTGAAGGGTGAGGCACTTCATAAATACCCTTAAGGAAAGATTTGATCCTCTCTAATAGTGCTCATTATCAAATGATTATTCCCAAACAGATAGATACAAAGGATAGTTCCATGGGAAGGGCTTTATTTGGAAAATACTTGTACCAAGTTTAAGTATGTCCCTTAGCTTTTAAGGTTAACAAAGGTTATATGCAACTAACAGATTTGGCTTAATTTTAAATGCAGAAAGGCTGTCTTGAACAAATAGCGGAGGAGGGGTTCAATTTAATACAGAAAGTAGTTGAATGTTACTGTAATGTAGAACAGTGGTGTGTCTTACTGTTAACATTTTCAGATGGTCTAATAAAAACAYGACACTAAAATATCCAGAGTTAAAGCTTAAGAGGAGACAAAAGTTTAATGGTATCAGTGTCAAGTAAAAACAAGTAAGTTGTCAAGGACTACAGAAAGTTTCTACACTTAGTTTTCAAAGTACAAAATACAATAAATACATGAGGCTCTTTGTAAAAAGAGGAATCTAAAACTACACTGTGTTACAGCACATAATATTTTGAATACATGGAATTCCTAAGATGCTACAGCATTTTTAAAAGTTATTGCTTAATGGATTGGTCACGTGGTTGTCACTGTTCAGATGCACTTCGGTTTAGCTTCTTTAAACATTCTGCTTCCAGCAATGAGCATTTGGGTGCTGTGCACATACTTTAATTTCTCCCATCTGGAAAAAGCCTTGGATAAAATTTGGACAAAGCCAAGTTGTCTGTTTCATGATGATTCCTTCAATGGTAAATTGAAAAGGTCCTTGTATTTAATGCAAAAAAATGTGAAATTCTTTTCTGCCATGTTTGAAGAAATCAGAATGGGTACTTGAACATAATGGCTTGCTTAGACCAAAGGCAGCAGAATCTCATTTGCTTGTAAGCATTATTTCATCTTGTAGAATGCCCTCATCCATTTGCTAATGCATCAATCCTTCATTTGTTTTCAAAGCACATTCTTCATAGCTTTCAAATTACATTGTCATTGAAATAAGTCTCATGATATTGGAACCAACACAAAATGAATTTTTTTTTTTTGTAAGTCATCCATGATTAGTACTTCAAGAATCAGGCTTCTGTACTATTTCATGCCAAGCTTCTTTGTCTAGGTTTAATCCTTGGATACAGCTGAGGGTAAAACAGAAATGAGATTTAAAATTTTAGTACTTTAAAAGGTTATTTTTTTTAAAAGAAAAAAAAGGAAAGAAAAACCTCTCTCTGGTGCTACAGTTCTAATGTAATCTCTAGTAGCAAAAGCATGGTTATAAAAAAACCACCCAGAGCACTAACAAACACAAATTTAGCATTCTTAGGCAAGCTTAAAAAATACTAACGATGTCAATACGAAAGGAAGGCATTGAACAGCACATAATTGAGTACCTTCAGCTCTACCGAGATGGGTGGGCTAGGAAAAGCATGTGGCTTTGTAAGTCAAGAGACTTCTGTGTTCAGTGAACTATAGGATTTTTCCCTGTTTTATAAATGGAAATAGAGAGGTAAAGTCTGTTTTGCTTTCTCTCTCTCAATGCCTATCAGCTTTACATATCTATAGCTTTGGGCAAGCTGGAAACATCTGGCTGCATAAGGACTGYGGAACTGTAGGAGCTGTGCTTTAGTTAGTGGGTAGTGGGTGGTCAGTTAAATTCCTTTTGCTGCCCAGCAGTAAATCAGTAGCTGCCACCCTGTGGCCTTTGAGCTATGTGTATCCACACATTCTGGCTACACGCACAGAGGTACAAGAGACTGCCTCAGCCGCAGAGTGACAACTGATGGGACACRGCTTGACACAGCACGCAGCAGTGCCGAGATGCTTGGGAAGCTCTTGGCTCCCACTTGCAAAGGGCTTTGGGAACAACTGATGTTCTGCAAAGCATGGCTACTGGCATATAAAAATAGAAGGATACACTTCATACAATTAGGAAAGATGAATCCTCCGTGCTCTAAATGGCAATGCAATGTCTACATTACATCCTGGGTTTTTTCAGCTAAAGTTCCTTTTAAAGATGCCCTCTTCTCTCTTCAAGCAGACTCTGGCTTTCTTCTTTTTCATAGTCAGCTATGATCAAGAGAAGACCAAYAACTTCACCCACAGGTTTGTCTCAGCCTGCTATGATTTCACCACTAGGCAGAGATGAGGTCAGTCAGTCAGTCACAGTAGCATAACACCTGATAGTGTTCAAAAGATTTCATTTGGTATTAAGAAGTCAGTATTTTGACAGTATTATCTTAATTGCATTCAGTTTTAGAGCTCTCTCACAGCTTAGGGAGCTAGTGAGTCACTAAGAAGGGTAGAGTACTGATGCAGATAATTTTATCCTTTCCTTGTTTTCATTCAGTGCACCTAACTGCAAAAGGATAAAGCAGCTGTGATAAAAATACAACTTAATGTAAAAATATATTAAACTACCAAACATTTTCCTCTGTGCTGAACATCTTAGCTTAGATTTCAGCTGTTATATTAAGAGTCCAGTAATTGCTTTTGAGAATAACCACAGAATACTTTGGTAGCAGTAGCAGAACAACTGAACAGACACAAGAGTGTAACAGTTAATACTGGGCTTGGGTAGTTTTACCCAAAGTTTCTGTTTGGATTGTGTTGTGCTTAGAAGAATGAGTTGTGATCCCCAGTCTAAGCTGTGTTGCCTTGTGCTTTTTATTACAGAAGCACAGATGCTCCTCGTGTCCTTACACACCTGTGCTCAGGCTGCGTGCTCACGCTTCTGAAGTAGCAGCACATGCACAATTCACCCTAGGGCGGGGGGGGTGCGTGGAAAAAAAGGCTGCCATTTCTGACCTTATTGTGCAGGGCTGATGGCTGCTCTCAATTTAGAAATGTTTACATTTGGAGAGGAAAAAACGGAGCAGAAGTACTATGTCAGGAAGAATTGTACATTACATTGTGGGTAGGCCTGACCTGAAAGTGATACAGAAATGAAAACTGATTTTGCATTAGATATAGTCGCTCTGCAAAATCTAACCAGTTTAAGAGTGAGGATTATCTGCATGAGGGAGGAGGTTCAGCCTCTTTCAAGTATCATACATCAATCAGCTAACATTCACAGTGGTTAATCTTTAGCATTGGCAAAACCTCTTATCTCCAGCAGCAGGGCAACTGGATACGTAGAAAAAAGCTTAATGGAATTTTTATGTATGTGTCCATCTGCTATAGTCTTCTAGCAACTCAGTCACGAGGAGAAATATGGGGACATAATTGAAAATATCTATTACTTGTATACAGTTCTTTTTAATAAAAGAGGTAGTACAGAAGGTGATGAGGAAAGGAGAAGCCATTAATTTAAGGCCTTTGACATATGGTTAAATATTACTTAAAGAGCATAGGAGAAAACAAAGATCTGCCTTTATTTGGCAATCTGATCTCTTTTTCAACACTAGAAAAAAAGATAACCATAGAATTTTGCAGTGTTTGTCTTAAAACTCTGTGAAACCATCTCTGATCACAAGGTGCACTGTGTAGACCTGGAGAGGAAAGGACTCGTGACTCATTCTTCATACAAGTTTCAGTGCTAAGGCCCTTTGTGCCAGTCTATTACTTTCTAGAAGAGGGGAAACCCAGTTCTGTTCACACGCTCAACAAAACCTTATGCACATATCACCTTCAGATAAAGGTGGGGTTTTTTCTCTCTAAGGTAGTGAGACAAGGTTAGTATTAGAACCTGCTATGTACAGCAGGGTGGTGATACATGTTGTTCTTTTATGCACCCATTAATATAATCTGTGTAAGGCATCTAAACAGAGGGTGTTAACTCACTCTGCCAAGGTATTGAACTCCCCAGATGAATAAATGGAGAACTTCAACTCCTTCCTTTTTACTTCTGAAATTGCACCTAACGTAGATGCATGACAATAATGCTGCATATACTCCACATAGTGGGTGGGGTTTTTTTGACCCTGGAAATATCAAGGACTCACCCCTAGCAGGTTGCGGGGAACATAGCCTTCCTTGTCATTCAGCCGTGCCCACCACCACTCAATTTCATCTTCATCTTCCCGGCGCAGGATCGTCATACAGTCTCCCTCTTTCATTGAGAGCTCATCGTCATTCTGAGCCTCATAATCCCAAAGTCCATAAATCACTCCTTTGTTCATTATTCCCATTTTCTCCTGGACTCCTGCAACATTAAAAACACAGAGCAGCGCAATACAAAAGTTAAAAAAAGGAAAAAAAAAAAAAAGAACAGTTGGAAAGACTGCTGTACTCTTATTGGAGAGCAGTCCAAGGGGAGGAAAAAAAAAAAAACGAAAAAAAACCCAACCAACACACACCAACCTTGATTCCTATCACACTTAGCACCTTGTTGTCATCAGCCTACTGAAAGTCAGTCCTGAACTGGTGGCACTGTGAAGTTAGCCCTTACACACAGCAGACAGATTCCTTCCTCATATGTGTTCAAAAAATACRAGGTAAACGGGGAGAGGAGTACTGATTGATAAAAGGTAATATTTTCATGCTAGTGTTCATACTTCCTGCACCTAAGTGATGAGCTTTTTGTACTCCTAGTTCATCAGTAATCTCTTTCTGTCAAAGGAAGATAGCAATACCTGCTTATGTTGATCACCATTGTCATTTTGCTGCTTGAGGTGTCATTTGCCACCCATGTCACTTTATTTCAGAACTGAGTTGCATCTCAGACCTATGCCTGAAAGATTTGTCTGCTACCTGCCAGCTACTTTTAGTTAACTCAAACACTTATCTCAGCAGTTCTTAATTTCTGCCCCTATTTTAATTATTTTTTTTTTAAACACTGACTTCAGAAACATAATTCTGTTAAATTGCTTCTGGACCAAGGTGTTTTAGAATACATGCATATGCCTTGCAGATGTTATGTAGAACTTGCTCATTTTACAGCTGTAGCCAAAGATGAAATACTATTCTTACCACACACATTCCTCAGCTTCTAAGCAGCAAACCAGAAAAGGTGTCTTAATCAACTGTTATACAAACTTTCTCTTAGGTAATTATTCCATTTTAAAATACTGAAGCCTGCTGGGTTTTTTGTTTGGTTTTGGTATTGCCAGGAGCAAAGAGTACCTTGCACATCATATCGCAAAACTTGTCATTTCCCTTTCCATCTCTTACCTATTACAACYTATTGCATAGGATTCTTACTTATGTCCGCTTCAGGAAGCATCTGCTCAAATCAAGTTCTTCATTTCTACATACCAGCTCATGATGTAAAATTAAATTACTTCCACTGCATGCTGAGTTCTGCTCAGAGAAACTCTTCCCTTGCTTTGCATTTGGTATAATTAAAGGTTTGGCAAAAGCTGTGCTCTGCACCCATGTGGAAGGTAAGACTGAGCACTGACCATCAAAGCAGACAGAGAGAAGATTCACACAACGGATCCAGTCTTCTAAAAAACTGCTAACAGTCACACCAGGATAGCAGCGCAAACATGCTCTTAGACACAGCACGGGCATCAAAACTCAGAAAGTGAAAAATGACATACTTAAGCAGCATCAGACTCATCATTTAATCAATGCTAAAGGACTAGCGGTCTCATTTAAGCCTACCTATACTTGTTGATGATATTCAATATTGTGCATCCTTTACAACAAAAGGATTAGGTGAATCAATGAATTACACCAAAGTTTCTCGCCTTACAGATGAGTTTAGAGGGCCAGGTTTTAATGCGGTATCTGTTCTGGAAATGGACAGATACATATCCCCAAACTTCCTTCACAGCAAGAAAGAGACTTAGCTAGTGAATGATTTTCTTACTATAAACTACAGGCAACCAGAAACAGTCTTAGCAATAGGATTAATTCCTAATGGAACAATATAGAAATTGGATAGCTGAACAGCCAATGTAGCAAGAGATACCTTAGTTTCAGTGGTTTCAATTTGGAAGAGCTGGCAATAAGCCAAAACCTTACAGTCCTTTCAGGACCCATTGAAAAATATTTCATAACACACAAAAAAATCCCAAACCCCACAAAAAACAGAGTATATCAAGTGAGATCACCAGATGGTGGGTCCAAAAAACCCCACAAATAAAAAGAATCTTTCTTCATGCTGTATATAATAAAGCCATGGATCTCCTTCCCACAGGATCTTGTGGGCTGTTTACCTGAATTTAAGAATTAGACAAATTCCTGAAAGAAATCTCTCAAGACCTATTTAACACAAAGATACCATCTCTCAACTCATATCAGAGTTAAAACCAGTAAGAAATATTGGACAAGCAGTATTATTTTTAATCTAGTCCTACAATCTTCCTTGGACATTTGCTGTTGACGACCACCATTGGAGTCTGGATACAAAACTAAATGGAATTTTGCTTAGCCCACAGATTTCAACGCTGGTTAAACAGGCTTCCTCCCTTCATAGGGAAAACTATATATTTGGCACCGAGAGATACAGTTTTCAAGCTTAGTGAGGACAGCTGGACAAGACTGTTYTGAAATATGCTGTCTGAGCAGCTAATAGAAACTCAGATCTCACACGTTCCACAAAAACAGAAAGGCTGTATTACAGCTTTTCACACTACATTACACTGCTATTACTCTAACCTCTTACAGACAGATGACACTCCAGCTGGCAGGTGCCTAGGGGATAAGAACTACATATAAAACATACAGAAAAGTAATTTAAAACATCATTGACTAATACTCATCACACCCTAGGGGGAATTCATTCTCTCCGTTAAAAGATAGTTTCCCTGTAGTCTTACTGTTTGAATAAAATCTAAATTTAATATCTGATTTCTTTTTAAAACGCAAGAGAAGAAAAAGGCAAGAAAGATAAAGTCAGATTCAGTGCTCACTAACCTCCATTAAGGCAGAAACTTGGCAATACCTTTCTTGGTTCTAAAGTGCACATTAGGAAATATTCCTYGTTTAAAGACACCAGGTAGCAGCTATGAACTGCCCACTGAGGTATCCATACCACTTTTGGTTTTATGTTTAAAAAAAAAAAAAAACACCACACAAAAAACACCACACAAAAAACCCAAAACCAAACTTATGTGGTAAGATTCACCTAATCATCACCTCACACTAATGTATTTGTCAATGTACGCGCTCTACTCATTTCAAGGTTTTTAATGTAGGGAAACCTTCTGTTACCCAGATCTTCTCTATAGGTTGAATATTACAAAGTTAGTCTCAATGAACCTCATTCTGTGACAAGAAGCTGGCTAAAACCTCTCTCTTTCCAAGAGGAATGCCCCGAGGCATAGGCACACAACTTAAGTGTGCAACTCRCCACTCCTCGTCCAAAAACATACTGCAAAGTGCCAGGTGAGTCCCTAGCATGCTCCAGAACTCAGCTGTCATCACTTACCGTATAGGAACTGGGAGCACTGTGTGTAGCCTTCCTCCATTTCCTCACACTTGTCTGCAGCCGTCTGCATGTCACTGTAGGTCATTGCAAATACAGCTGCACCTGACTCCACCAGGAACTTGCACACCTGCACGTTATTGCAAGATGCTGCACAGTGTAACGGGGTCCTGCAAGCCGAGAAGAAGATGACACATTACTTTTATTGCTCACAGCAGTGCTTACAGACTCCTGGGGGCAAACCACTTTTGTGCGTGACCTCCAGCAATCAGTACTGCATCCCTGAAGGCTTCCAACCAGAAGCACTTAACCCAGGATGTCAAGAGCAATTGCTTTTCACAGATAACAGGAGTTACCAAGAGCTGCTTGGGCCCTAAAGCAGGGTTTCCATATGGATCTCTAGTTATGCTACCTTTTTATAATCCATTAACACTTTAAGAACATTCATTAAGGCAGTAAAAATAAAAAAATAAATCAATAATAAAAAACCACTCAGAAATCCTCCTGACATCATGACTCTTACAATCTAGACAATTACTTCAAGACCTGACTTGGCAACAAGTGCAGGTAATTGGGATAACTACTGAGGTTGAGGGACAACAAGCATCTTTATTCAGTCTTAGACCATAGACACTTTTGTTATAGGCAGAAATAACAGTAAAATCACCGCCCCCCATAGCCTTTTGTAAATAAGCTCCCTAGCTACYTTTAAGAAGGACTGGTAACCCATTATCAGTTGCAAGCCTAGTTTGTAGGTTGTGGTTTTCTGCTTTGTTTTGTTTTTAAGTTGTCCGARTATTGGACAAAGAACTGAGGAGGGTTTGCAGGGCTAGATATTGCCCAGAGCATGTATAAGGTATAGGCTACCACACAGAGAGGACATCGGAAATTTCAGCAAATGGCTCATTATGCATAAGCTGTCTTCAGTATCTCGAAGAAATAGAGCCATTTCCCGACGACTGTATCCATCCTACTGGGCCTCAGACATACACTTTTTTCATATAGGGAATATCAGTATAGTTTGCCTATTTTCTCCTCTGCGCATTCTCATACGATGCCCCACAGAGAACTGCTGTTGCTTTTCTGTGGAAAAGTCATTGCCAGCTCTATAGGAGCAACTGAGGGACGTGTGAGGGACCTGTAGCAGCCCCCAAGCTGCAGCTCTCTTGTGGAGAGCACCTATAAAGGTACCCCTTAAAGAAAGCCTTACCATCCATCACTATCTGCAGCATTCACRTTCACACCAAATTGCACCAGGAACTTCACGATTTCCGTGTGTCCAGCACACACAGCGTTGTGCAGCGCAGTAATCCCTTCATCGTTGGGCATGCTAGGATCTTCAACCTATTCAGCCAGAAAAGGAGCCATTCACATTCCGGTGAGAATCTCTACAATAAACATCTCTTAACATATAAAAATGAGTTGTCTTATTCTGAAATATGATTTTGAGCCATATTTCTATGAAGGACATGAGCAAYAAGCAGAAAACTGCAGCAGTAACCCATCTTGCAAGAAGACTCACATATAAGCTTGCAGCCTCCTTTTAATAGTGAGAACCTAAACTGGTTCAGAGAAATAGTATCTTGATAACTTAGTAAAAGCATTTATAACAAATTTCTGATATTTGCCTATTTAACTGTAAGAAAAGTTCACGTGGATTTTGCTCATCAAATTATCTGATAACATGCCAGATAGGGGACGAAACACTASATAAGAAATGAGGAAAAAGTTGTCTTGCAAATTTACAGTCTTGATGCTAAATATCCAGTGTGGATTTAACACTGTTAAAATCAGCCTCTAAGTGGCCACGTCCTGTTAGGACTTAGCATCTCCTCAAGGGCAGATCTAGGTTGTGCACTATTATTTTAGCTTCCCCAGTCCAGAAAAGCTGTGACTTCCCAGTTTGAACCAGGATTGCTATTCCTCCTCTTACAAGTTAGCATTTGTACCTCATAAATTATTCTCTGCACGAGGTCAAACTCCCCCTCCAAAGATGAATCCAGAAGCAACGCGAGGGGATTGAATTTCACTCTCATTCCATGCCCAATTCTCTCAGAGCCAGTTTTACGCAAGTTCGTCCTCTTCCCCTGTGAAAAGGTAACACCAGTTACAGGCATTTTGCTCCTGGGAAGAACAGTAACACAGAACTACTTATTTGGGAATGACAGCAGAAATGACCAATTAAGGCAGTTAAGACCAATTAATATGAAATTTAGACTATTTTCTACCAATTCCCCAACACATTAYGAATATAGTAGGTTAGGCATTATGAAAGATCTTTGCCTTCATCTCTAGACAAGGTCACTATTCTACTTAAATACAGAWGTCACCTTGATCAAGCACATCATCAAAATCATAAAACTCCCAAATCCCTAAGATCAGGAAAAAAATGCAAATTTTTTGTATGCAGATCATTTCAGCATTAGCTCTCAAAGCTGTTACACAAACCAAGAACCTTAAAAGACTCCATGAAATATGCTATTTTTTAAGCACCRATGTTAAGTTCCTAACATTTTCTTAAGTTTAGCAGAGTTTAACAGAAACAGAAATAGTTATGGAAAATGGTTTTGGAAAGAATACAGAASCGAGTGTAGAAAATGCTTTAGATGCTCCCAGTGATGCTGGAAACCAAGTATTTCTACAGCCGAGTTTGTACTCTTTCCTTGAGAGAATATGCATACATTAGCTCAGTGCTCTCCCCAGCTGGCTGTGCAGCAGCAATAAACACCATTCATAAGGGTATGTAAATTTCTGACAGATGTCCAGGCAAAGATGAATAGAAATGACTCATGTTTTGCAAGAGCAAATATGTGAAGATAAGATATCTAAGAAGAGATTCCCAGAAAAAAATCTTTTGCCTGTTGATTTATACATAATACCAAAAAGTATAGGCCTTTTAAAGAAAGAGCATGTCAGCACAACCCAAGTATTTAAATATGAAATCAAGAGGTTGGGCTGGTTTCTTCTCATCGTCACAGAATTATTAGAAAACCAACCAGAAACGAGTTCTTACRATTTAGGAAATCCTACCACTCAAGTTGCCTTGTAAAAGGGAGCAAGGACAAAGTCTTAAAAGAATGAAAATATGCAATGACTATTCCATGAAGAAATTAGAAGGCTAAAAAAAGCACATGTAAAGCTTTTAACTCCTCTGCACTGAAACAATGGAGGAAAAAAAMCACTTTCATGTATCAAGTTATTAAAATTCTATTCATTATAGGTTTTAAAAGAAACTCTTTGAGGAACTGAAAGCAGTAAGCATTTCTAGTCTACAACAGTGAGATAACACCGTACCACATAGACGGATACAAACTTCCAAAGCAAACAAGATGGTAAAATGCTGCCTACCCTTAGCCCAAAGAGACTCCATTTTGATGCACCTTGAGAACTGACTGATGTTAAATCAGGTTCCAAAGAAAAATTCAGAAAACATTTCAGCAGAGGAAGTGCAAGCAGTTGATGTGTACAAATGAGTTTTTAAAGGAGAAACTAAAGAAGTCTGTTTCTCCATGCTTTTTCAAGCAAGGAACTTTCAGATAAACAAATGCAATCCAGGATTAAAATAATTAGTTTTCATCTCATATCAGCAATAGTGGGAAATGCTTGTGAAATTTGTATCTGTGCCTCAAAAAAAAAAACCCACCCAAAACAAAAACCTTTAATTTCTTTAAGAAGGAAGTATAGTTTGCATGTAGTAGGCAGACTTCTACAAGGAATGTTCTTTACAGCCCAGAATAGTTTTACTAATTTCATTTGAAACTTTTCATCATGTCATTAATTCTAGAGACAGAGACTTTTCATTATTGCCATTCACTCTGAAGATAAGAGCATCACATAAATAGAACAGATATCCACAGACAGACTTCTAGCCTATTTGTGTGACTGTTCCGCCACATCTGCTTAAGCTCTACAATAAAAACGCACAGGATTTAGGCAGAGCTTGAGATGACTTATTGACAGGGCGCCCAAGTTGTAGGCTAACTRATACTTACAGGAGGCAAGGAAAACTGTCCAGTAACTTCAGGAGGCCTCATACTGAATGAGTCCTCTCCCAAACTCTCTGGTTCCCCTGACGGATAGGGAGGTGGTGGGTATGGAGGATATTCTTCCATGTATACCTCCAGTGGCAGTGAAGCTTCTATGCTTGGTTCTTCCATTTTTGGCATGACTTCATCGCCATCTAATATTCCCTCAGGTACGGTGTCCAAAGCTACGGAGGGAAGAACAGCTTCACTCTGATCTGCTGGTGTGTTTTCTGCTTCCTCAGCAATAGCTGGTTCTGGCATAGAAGCAGCTGTTTCTTTTTCCGATTCTGCACTTAGATAAGGATTTGGGATTTCTGCTGGGCTTTCAGGACTGGCAGCTGACGCCGTCTGTTTGGAGGGATGTGATGGAGCTGAGATAGTCTCCATTGCAGCCAGAGTGGTCCTCTGATACAACAGCTTCTGAATATTGGGGCCGTTAGGTCCTTCTGGCTCAGTAATGGAGCTACGTTTCTTCAGTGGTCTGGGTGCGTTAGACAACTTTTTCCGTAGTGCTTCCAAATCAGCATCACTCTGGTTGCGGTAGGGATTGGATAAGAAAGGCAGCAATTTTGTTGGGCTAAGGGGACGGGGTATTCTCTCTGTTTCGTGATTCTCATGAGCAGAGGCTGTTGTTTCCATCTCAGGCTCCGGACTGCCTGGCTTGCCTTGGAGGTTCGAGTAGACGTTCTCTGTCTGCGGCAGCTGATTCTGTACACCAGCTCCTGCCATCACAGGCTTGCCATAYACTGCAGAACAGTTCAGAGAGGGGTGTGGAAAAAACAAGGGTGAATATTTGACCAACAAACCTAAGAAGAACATGAAACCTAATCCACCTACCTAGGACAAAGAAGCAGAAGAATACAATCAACCGAACAGAATTAACCTGGTAACCAGGTTTACTATGATCAGTTATCTTGCAAATGCAAGACAGCTAYTCTGCACTTTTTGTTAACGCTGATACACAACATGCCAGATCCACCTAAGATTCTTACAGCTGCACTAACCTGCTTAATTCCCTCAAGGAACAGCTTTGTACCCACAGACCAGGTGGAAAGTACATCTATCTGAGGTTTATGAAGACAGAAGATATCCTTACCGCTCGGGAAGTGCGGTCCTCTGGTCTGTGCCCTTGTCAAAGCACTCTGCACTGCCTGCTGGAAGTTCTTGCCAGGAGTCTGCTGTTGCGTGTACATGCTATAAATTGAACTTGCAGCCACAGTTTGAGGCTTTCGAAATGGTGGGAGTGAGGTCTCTTTGGACGGCTGAGGGGTAAAAGGTCTCACGGCTGCTGCTGGGGGACTCTCCTGTTTGGAGGAGGGAAGAATTTGGTCCTGGCTAGAGGAAGGACCTCCAGGAGGTATAGAAATTCTTTGCTGTATCTGCTGAGAAGGATGGGAAGGCTGCTGTGCCACTGGTTTTTGTTTGTTCCCCATAGTTACAATAGCCAAAGGCAGCTTCTGCAGGTTTCCATCCAGCTTAGTATCAGAAGGTTGCAGATGACTGGCTTGACCAAAATAAGGCAAGTTTATCTGTTTTGGTTTAGTGGGGACAGGTGGTGGTACCTTTGTTACATTTTTATTGGCTGTCTGAAAGACAAAAAAAGTTAATGAAGATTAAACAGCAAAACACATTTCAGGACTCTGCTGCGAAGGACCAGAGAGCCTCCAAGAATGACACAGTATCTAATATTTCCACTGATGCTGCAATACTGTTTAAAACATCATTGGAAACATGAAGAGACTTCTTGAAACATGTTATCATCATAGTTGTTTATACTTTGAACCCATTCTCTTTAATTCTTTCTGTAGCAGCTATGTTTAAAACATCAAGCAATGACATGGCACAGTAATTTCTCTAGAGATAGCAGAGGCATCTGTAGGCAAGAAGCTTGCTTTCCAACAGAGCACTTGTCATCCCCAGCTCTTCTATGTTACTTTATCCCTGCCTGACCAAATCGTGCCCTTGTGCCARGATTTAGGTGGGAAGTTTTGCTGCAACCAAACATCTGAAGGACAGTGCTGCATTAAACAGTGAAACAAGTGTGTAAATGATTAAAAAAAAMACCCACATGCAAATGCCTCTGTGCATATAATCTTTGGGAAAAAAATATACGCATACACACTAGTACAAGTAATACAGCCATTTTTATGCATTCAGTCAAAACGTAGATTTTCACCACAGTGACTGTAGGGAATAATTTTGAGTTACCAACTGCCATTAAAAGCCTAAAAGACTTTTTTCCTTGGAAGTAGCCTTTTAAAAGAAGACCTAGGTACTTTTCAAAGASCTTCCTGACAGCAATGTTTGAAAAGCTGTGTAGTAAGCACTGCCAGGTGGAATGCAGTAGTTGGAGTTCCTGCATACCTGTGCTTCTCGCAGGAGATCTTCGCTGCTCTGGTTCTTTCTCAGTGTGCCCAGCCCAGCAGACTGGTCCACAGAATCAAACATTGAGAATGGACGCACTTTCTTCTCTTTGTCTCGTAAAAAAGTTTCTCCTTCAGCTGTTGTTAGAGAGAGAGGAAGACTTTTAAAAGAAGGGACAACACAATTGTAGGAGTAAGAGTCCTGTTCTGTGCAATATTCAAGCCAGTGTATGCAAGGGATGCTTCTTCTATCCATCCTACCCCTGCGCTAAGGACCCCAGGGCCTGCCAAATGCTGTATCTTGCAATTTGAACAGGAGCATGTACGAAGGCATTAATATCTACTTCACCTGAAACAAGTTTGGGTGGTTTTTTGGTTTTTTTGTTCTGTTTTGTTTTTTTAAATCCCTGCAACACCATACTAAAGCTTATATGGCAATATTCTTTGATTTTTTTGTGCTTTCAAATGAATTCTACATATTTACTGGAGCATTTAGAAGAGACAAATATCATTAACTAGATTCTGCATATTTTAAGATTAGCCAAGCACGTAAGAACATACCTTGTCCTTCACTAGTCACAATTCCTTTTCCTGAAGTCAAGGCTGATCCTTGACTAATGTGATTGTCTGCATTTGAACTACTCCAGTCAGTGGTAGATGAGGAAGGTTTTGCACTGGGGACCACAGAACCTAGGAAAGAACAAGTGGAACAGATTAAGCTAAAATAATGTTTTTATTGACTTATTTATTACAGGTAGGTTTTTTGTAAGGGTCAGGTCTAGACAGTGCACAAGTATCATATACAGGTTAACTGCTATAAATCYTATCACTTTAGATTTTTGCTCATTTGTTTGTTTTAAAAAGAATGCAAAACCAARCTCAGAAACAACTATTAAAGCAGCAGCAAAACTGTTTGTCCTAGCATATGTTTGCACTTACAGCATTCAGACAAGAAACTTCTCCAGACTGCCTTCTTTCCAGTTAGTAAGAAACTTTCCTTGGATATTTACAGTAAGTTAAAAGTGACAGGATAGTAAGAAGGGATGAGAAAGATATGTTGTGCAAAGAAAAACACGATGCTTTAAAGCATAAATAGATCCTACCAGTGATACCCAAAAGAGTAGAAAAATCATCTGTATGTTCAGTGTGCATATAGGCACTGCATTAAAGCTGATCTTTACATTCACTGGAGTAGACATCCAATCTGCTTCAAAAATAACTAAGAAAATGCTTGCAACTTGCTATTAGTTTAAGTATTTCACCAAAGTCTACTAAATTCTRAATTATCTAGTACAATAAGTGATATTAAATTCAAATAGTAATGATAACCAGCAGGAGAAAAGTTTCATTCTGACAAAGTATCAGGTACTCTCTCTCTAGGAAAGCAGTCGTTTTGCCCAAATGCTAAAAACTAAGGAGTGATGTTTTAGTTCAAATAGCACACCACCACACATTCTTATAGCAAAAATTCAAATTTTGTATGGACTGGAGCTAAAATTCCACTCCAGCACGTTTAGGATCTGCAAACCAGATAAAATGAAACAGTTCCCCATTCTCCAGTACAGCAAGAGACACTTGGACTGGTTTTGTTTTATGGCTACTTTAATACTATCTGCCAGAACTGGAGATGGAAGGAGGGAGATAAAAAAATAAACAAAACTATTCTACAAGCTCAGCCTCCGTTTTTTCCTTTTGGGAAGATCAGAGCTTCTCTTATCTCCCAGCTGAAAAGCAAGTCTTCTCCTCCCAAGATAGCACAGAAGAGATATTTGCAACTCTCCCATTTCTCCAGACTTCTCTCACAGAGCTGAATTGTATCTCGTAGGAGAAAGCCACAGAGAGAAGCCAGGCAAATCTCCATTAACACTCCAAAGCAGGAGAGGCCAAGCCTCGTGTCAGGTGTTGGATTTACGTCTCTCCATATTCCTACGCCATCAACATGTGAGCAAGTTTACTGCTATTTCTGTGCTACAATCAACTGCCTCCTTTACAGTATTTCTTGTAATCTTGGTTAATCCTTTACATGTGTCATTCCCCAACTGCATGATCAGAAAACTTGGCTTTGCTAGCTTTTAAAGTCCAGGCGCCAGGTTGTTACCACATATGTCCTCTAGAAACTGCCTCTAGAAACTCAAACAAGCACTGCTCTACAGTTTTTAGGAGTATTTTAAAACAAATAAATAAAACGCTAGTTTACAGAAAAATCCTCCTACGTTCTATGCTGCATAACAACTCAATTTGCTCACTAAGAGGATTACTTAATTTATAACACATATAACACATTGAACCATGTAACCTCAGTGCTTATAAAATATATTCTCTGGGGCAGGCAAATTGCAATTAGTAAGACTGACATCTCATATAATATTTTGCTTTAAAAAAAAAAAGACAGAACTGGTAGATAAGAAAACAGAACGTTTCTGGAGAAGAAACATTAATCGTAAGCTATTACCTGCAGGAGATTTAGCTTGTGAACTGCTCCCAGCTCTCATGTTGGGCAGAGTTTGTGTTTTTAGTGGACCATCAGGTACCTGCAAAGCTTGTGTCCCATCTGAAAATGCTGGTTTCACCAAAAGTTCAGGTCTGGAAGCAATACGTGGCATAGTAGAGGACTGGATATAAGGACCTACTGCTGCCACTCGACTTGGAGCAGAAGCCACTGGCTGGGGTAAATTCCCATCTGAAGAAACCTTTGGGGGGAAAAAAAAAAGGAAGAAAATTTAAAGAATGTTATGCTGCAGTATCCATCCATCAGAATTTGAAATAGAGGTCAAAAAGGATTAAAAAAAGTAGAAAATGATACTCCAATATTAAAAATGCTTCTATAAAAAACAGCTTTAAGAGATATAAACATGAGGTAGTAATAGCAAAAAAAAAAAAATCTAAAAAAAAAAATCCACAACAGCATAAGAAGAGTTCTTGTCCATAAAGAGTAAGTAGGTTAACACCAACGTACCATGAAAAGTACTTTAGTAATACAATACTTCCACCACGTATGGATAAAAACAACAAGTCTAGCATCTGAACTGCCTTCCCCACAAGCAAGTTTTTACTTCAGACACTATGGGCCACAAATGAAATTAATTTTTTTGTTATTAGAGATCCCACACTTACTGGTACATTCTCTTTCTGTTGCAGAGCTGCCTTTTTCTTCCACAAGCGCTCTCGCAGCTCATTAACACGCTTATCCATGACTGCCACCTCCGAGTTGCGCTTGTTCAAACACTCCCTCTGTTGCTGCAGCTTGGCATTCTGCTCCTGGTTCAGTTTGTTCCTCAACTGAATAAATTCACAAAGCGGGGGGGGAGGAGAGAAAAACAACAAAAATCAGAACAAATTAACTTTCAGGATGGGGGACAGGAAACAGTTACAAAGAGAAAAGCCTTCTAAAAAGTCAAGTCATGCTGGCAAACTCAGATTATTTTCTCCGGAGAAAGTGTTGGTTAGTCTCCAAATTTTGCAGAAAGGAAAGGTATATACACTGTGTACTCCTTCCCCTGTTTACCTTGAACCCAGTACAACTAACCCTCCATCCTCAGTGCGCTGGCAGCCACCCAGCTCTGTCAGGAACAGGAGCAATGGGATTTCTTTACGACGAGGTAAGAAACGACCCAACCAACTTCTAGCTCTTAGAGCTGTGGGTCACGAGCTGGCTTTCCATTACCTGCAGCTCCTTGTACAGGCGGTCAAGCTCAGCTACAGCCGACTGGTTGTCGTGGTAACCATCAATTCGGCCGTTCTTCAGCATCTCCAGTTGCCTGGTGAGTTCCTCTACCTTTGACACCGCCAGCACCAGCTCGCGCTGCTTTTGCTGGAACAGGCTGTTCATCTGTTCGATCTCCTCCACTGGAGAGGACGAGAGAGCACAATAGCTGCCCTGAGAAACAGACGAGCGTGGGCTGCTTCCAAGGCAGCGGTTAAGGGGACAGAGAGCRCCCTGCCGCCCTCCGGAGCGGCGCTGCACAGAGGCTGCGGCCGCCTGCCCCAAACTAACTCATGGTCCCTGTCAAACCAGCTCTTCCTCGAAGCATTTGTAAACGCACTAGCAAGATTATGTAAATTYGGTCTACTTAGAGCACTAATGGGGAGGGCAAAAGAACACTTTTTACTTTCTGAAGTATGGAAACAAACAAAACCACATTACCAGGCTGAATTTCATCTGTAGAAACCTAAATTCATTTAATGCTGAATTCTGCCGGAAGACACTCAACCACAAGGCATATTTATATTTACAACTCTGAATTTAGGTTGTAGGAACTCAGTGACAAAACACTCCAGCTGTTATATTAAACAAAGACTCAGAGGGCTTTCTCGGGTCTACTACAAACGGCTGTCATCAGCTGCTCCCACTGCCAAAACTGTTGCATTGTAGAACAAAGTTTAAGGAATCAGCAAGAGTTCAAGCAAGTACCAAGATCAGACCTGCTGGGGAGGCTGCAGGGAAACAGATACACATGCTCCAAGATCTTGTATTACTCTACCATCCTTCCATTCCTTTAAACTGATGTTTATTTCGTGCAACAGAACCCAAACTGAAAATGCATTCTCCCCACAGAAAAACACTTCTGCTTTACCTGTAAAGCACAATGCTTCCTAATAAAACAATGTATTTATATTTTACCTTAATAAACCAACAGATTTTCATTTGAGTCCAGCTGGAAATGACAAGTTCTGTACAATACATATAGAGGGAGGATGAAAAGGTAGGCAGAAGAATGTGTGTTGATATGAAGTCTGAAATAAATATTTAATGTTGCATCAACATGCTGAACTGCAAGCACCCAACTAGTACTGTAGCAAGCCAGACACTAGTCAGATTTCTGTAGTTAAAAATAAAATATTCAGCCACTTTGGCTGTTAAGTTACCTCTTGCGTAAGAGGCAACATGGGTATCAGGCCAAGCTTTGTTATAGGCCAAGAAAATAACACTCTGAATGTGTGGCATATTAACATCAAGGATGGGAAAAAGATACTGTGGTACACAAAGGTWTTCAAGTAAAGAAAAAACCTACACTGTAATTAAAGAGCAGATATGCTAGGCTCAAAACACAGGGCACCCTTATGGGATATTTTAAAATACAGTAAGGAAATATATTTTGTTCCAGGTCATTCAGGAGTTTTCTTGGTAAATACATGATGTGAAATTGTTAAGATTAACACTTCCTGGAATGCTGTAAATACTGTCTCTGAATCACTGAAATCACCAGAAATTTTAGAGTTCCAAGAATCACACTTCATGAAAAATCACAGGCTACTTTCCCCAAGCAGTAACTCACCTAATTTCCCATTGCTGAGTCTTTTTTGCTCCACATGGCCTTTCAGTGCTCTCACTTTCTTAAGTTTGGCTTCCTGATYTTCAGCGATTTCCTTTAATCGCTTCAGTTTTTCCTGTTCAGCAGCTTGCTGCTGCTGTCGCTGATCTTGCTGTTTCAGGAATTTCAGGCGCTGTTCCTGCAGTCAAAACAAGGGATTTTTTTTTTTTTTTTTAATGAACTTATGGTAAGGTACTGACAGAAACAGTCTCAAAACTTAAAAACAATTGCCACAGCAGCTAAGAGCAGCTTTAGCCCAGTATCCTGACTTCCCAGAGTGTCAAGGGAAGTCTGAGAGAACAGAGCAAACATGTACTGATTCTGTCCCAATACAATTCTCCASGTACAACCATTCTGTAGTACAAGAACCTACTGAAACAGAGGTGGTATCCATGTCTAACAGCCCTTGGTAAATTTTCCTTCCATGAAATTGCTCAAAACCCTTTGAAGCCTAAGAAAAATTTTAGCATTCATGTTCCATGACATTTGCCAATTTCATTTAATCACTACTTGGCTCTTGAGTTGCAATAGCTAACCATTATTTCCTCTCTAACTTCTCCATGCTGCTTGTACTTTACAGATCTCTATCATACGTGACATTTTAAACAACTATAAGTCATGCTCGACAATATTAGACGTTGTTTATAAAGAAGGTATTCCATAAATTATTGATCATTTTCATCAGTATTTGTATTTTTACTAGTTCTGCTAGAACCTCCTTGAGATGGGGGATCACTGCACACCAAAGCTCTGAAAATTTACCATTTCCTGGTAATGACCACCGCTATCACAACACAAGATGACCCAAGACATGGAAGAACTTTCACCCCCATTTATACAACAGACATCATCTCAGTGGAGAGGATCCTTTTGCCTCTCCAAGACTGTAAGAGTCAAATGGTGCACTATCAGTTTCTAWATACAGATGTCTATAGCTTAGAGCTAAAAGAAACCACCAGATCAYCTGTAGAGACTTCCTTTAATTCACTGGCCATTACACATGGCTTCCAGTTCTGGAGATGATAGGTTTTTACAGAGGCAGAAGAACTACTAAGACTTTCCCAAGCACCTACTAACAGCCAAGACTACCACTGCTTACTAACATTAGAACTCAACACTTCCTTTTAAAAAAAAAAAAAAAAAAGGAAAGAAAAAAATCACCAGTCATATTTAGAAACAGGGACTCTTCTGCACTTTGAATAAAAAAGGAAGAGCAAAAAGCGAGCTTGCCTTCCGGAGAAAACCAGGCAGCACCTCCAGTGTAGGCGCTAGTTTAGAGTCAATCCCACGCAGGAAAATGTCAAAAAATAGATATTACAGCTCGTGTCTAAAAAGAAAGTGCATTTTTCCCCCTCAGAATCTATTTTTAATACTGCATCTGATTTCAGAAGGCAGGAAAGAGGCAATGGAAAGCCTCTCTTTGAAAGGGCACCTCGGAAAGCAAGTTCGTTCCAGAGAGGCACGTTAAATGAAAAATTCTTCCAGTGGGACACCCACAAAGCTACTCATCAAACTACAGGCAGCAGACACCTAYCTGATGGGTAGCTATCTAGACTCAAACTCGTAATATAWATATATATATATWTTTTTTTTTTTTTTTTTTAAATCYTGTACTACTCCCTTTCCAGTAAACATATATAATGTTCCCATTTCTGGTTTCATATAAATAACACTGTAGTCACTATACATAAGACCAAGGTCTATTACCATCACCTGTGAGTGAAATAGACAAAAGTTAGGAAAGTTTAGGCTTCTCCCTTAGTTTTAACACATCTCAGCTGGAACTGAGAAGAGGCCACATTCTGCATTGGCAAATGAATCAGGGCAGAATAAGTATTAACTGTGCTGCTAAACTTCAAGTGAAAACTCTAATCACTTGGTTGATTGACTAATTTCTTACATTTATAGTTGCACCTTCTTCATACCAGTTCTTACCACAAAACAGAAACAAAGTTTTATTGGCTATTTTGACAGGCCATAGTATCACTTTGCAGGTGCTGCAGAACCATTAGAAAGCCATGGTTTGAAGCACTTCCCCGAGATACAATTATTGAAAGCCAAGCGAACCGAACAAGATGCTGAACATACAGGGCAGGGGCAGAACCCAGCTGATCTCAAAAGGAGACGGAGACAGGGCTTCTGACAGAGGAAGAGTAGCAAGACAAAGGCCCCAGAGCAGCCTTCTTCCCCTGTAGAGCACATTCTGAAAGGCATGGGAACTCATCCACCCAGACAGCCGAGAGCTCTTCAGGATGGGCTCGCATTTAATGATTCTCTGCCAAAAGCAGCATTTTCTGTGGTATTTTCAAGAGTAGTGTGTACCAACAACACTTAAGTCAATTATGAAATCCATGCCACCATTCTGCAGATGCATTCAGAGTATTTTTTCCCCTAAATGATTCAGGAGCACCCTGTGTGCTTTCATTAGCTTTTCTGTTACCGTTCAGCGAGCATTTTATAAATCACTCTCCTAGTTACTTTTATCACATACATTCCACCTTTTCCAGACAGCTGCCCCAGGAAAGCAGGCACACTGAACTCTTATCAGGAGAAAGCATTATCATCATTACAGGACAGCATTATATCCAAGACAAAAGCGTTGTTCGGTGATCAAACCAGCGCATGTCTGGTCACCACACAGAGCACAAAYAGGGCTGGCAGAGCCACCACGATGAACGACAATATATTAATGTTATATGATCTATCCTTTTAGTAAGCTATATGGTCACTTCTATCACTGGTATTATTTTAATGTTTTACTACTGGATATTTGCACAGGTTGACTTTCAAGTTTAAAAAGAGAGAGCCAAAGAAAGGGAGCCCTTTGTTTAAAAGGGGTGAAAAAAAAAAATTCCCCAACCCTCCCTCCACCTCATGTGACTCTACTACCTTTGTTCCTGGGTTGTAAACAAACTCATTCCAAACTCACCTTGTTAGCCAGCATTTGCTGTTGAGCCTCAATTTGTTGCTGCTGGCGTGATGCCATTTCCTGAAGTTCAGCCAGTGTCATATCCATCCTTGGAGCACTGACCTGTCAAAGAAAATCCAAAGCATGCTAAGTCTAGAATTTTTAATTTGGCTGGTGTGCAATTCAGTAGACCTACTGCAGAAGAGTATGCGAAAGGTCTTTAAAAAATAGTAACAACTGAGTATCCAATAAAATAATTGGAAAGAAATGGTGCAYTTCCATGGTAAAAGAACAAATAGTTGTAAGCTCATACACATGCGTAGCCCAATCCAGCAACACACATAAGCTGACATCTCTTGAAACATTAGTATTTCTAGCAAAATCCCAGCAGCATTTTAAAGAGGTGTTTCAGAGCCCTTTATAATTAAGCTCAGCATGAATCAGCTTTGACTGACTGAGCCCAGAAGGCTCAGCACACGGCAGGATAGATCTGTGGTCGTAGGTGTATCGTTGCAATTCAAGGCACTTCAACATGAGTTGAAGAAAATTGAAAGTTTAARTATGGGGTGCGGGAGGGGGAGGGGAACCACCACCCTCAAAGGTAGCACTACTATTACATTAGTTATCTGTTCACACGTTTCCTGAATCTAGATTCAATGTTATATCCATAATTATATCTTCTGGAGGAAGAATAAATGACAGACAATGGATTCAATGCTGAAACACTGACTGGTCTCAACTTGAAATCTGGAACTAAGGTATCTCTGACACAAAACTGAACATGAAAATAATCAATGAACTGAAGGAAAACAAAAGAAAATTTTCAATAGGAGTAGAAAAGGGAAAGTATGCTGAATTTGTATGGGTGACCTCAGAGCAGCAAACACAGATATGGCAGCCAACGGCTCTCAGAGACATCTTAAGAACTGAAATCAAGGGTGATAATTGTTAGAGGCTTTGTGTCTGTTTTAGAGCAGTCATTAGAAATCTCTCCAAAATAGTCTCTTAGTTTCCAGGGTAGGATTTGCACCAGTATCTCAAAGGAAGCGAAGCCTCCATTTTCACTATACTGGCCACTGCATCAAGCACTTACTCCATTCTCTATTCTTCCATCACCAGGCACTTTCACACCATTTCTTTTTAAGGCTGGATCTTGAGACCTTTGTCCAGTCCCTAGATAGAAATAAATACAGGATACTCAAAGACGGTAAGGTATTTTAGGATTTTTCTTATCCCTTTAGACATAGCATTAATACAAAAGGAGAAACAGTACAATCATTTTGGTTTAGCATCTTAACATCTGTCCTTCCCATGCTCTTACCACTAAGATAAACTTAACTGATGACAAGATATTTTATGAAGAGACTGCTGTTCAATGTCAAATTTTAAGATATAAGACTGTTTAAAAGCAGACAAACAAAAAAAGCTTAACCAACAGTAGACTATTTCAGTATTCCCCCTGCGGTCAACAGGCCCCTAGTAAGTCTGCATTACAGATGAATAGTTACAAAAACACGTTCCCCTCTCCAAATGACACAAGAATAACTGATTAATTCAGAGAGGCATTTGGACCACAGTCTCTTAAAACCAGCATCTAGATGTGCTGGTGTGCCTTTGTCAACTGTCTCACAGAGAATACAAATAACAATAGTTAAAGGTTAGTCACCTATCATGAAAGATGCACTGTTTAATCTACAGGTGATTATTTGCACATAAAGTTTAAAAGCACAACATTTTTTCTTCCTGGCAGTCACTGTGACAGTAAAGATGCTACTTAACTAGAATCCTACTTTAATGTTTTCATCAAATTATGTACAAATGATGTTCAGATGCCAAATACTAAGCTCACCAATTTCCCTGAAGGACATACATGTACTACAGGATGAAGCCATCTCTGTTAGCTTCTTGGCCCACAAGAGCATATTCCTGCAAGACTAACTACAGAGCTCCTCATTTGTTCTTCCTCAAACATATTGCTTAGCAATGCTGTGGCCAATAAAATGCCAATAATCCTTATACTACGAGCACCCTGGACTTGAAAAATTACATCCTGACAACTAAACTGCCCTGTAAGATCCTTAGTAGATAGAAATGGCACTGCTTTAATTTTTCATGTACTCATTCTATCATCACTAAACATTTCAAACATCAAGATACGTTTAGCCATTTTAACATATGCTGGGTACAATGCCACTTAACACAAATGCAGTATTTCCAATACCGAGGAAGATTACCAAGGATGAAAACAGAAAAAGGGGAGGAAGAATCCAGTAGACAGATTTAAAGGTAAAAGTCTTAAGGATTCTACTGAAGAGATTAGTATGGGATGCACAGAAAAACTTGAAAAGCAAAAAGTCATTTTCTTTATAGGTTTCACATTTAGATTTACAGGGCATAGATACTACATTCTCAAAGCATTTGACTAGGCAGTTCATTTAATTCTACTCCTGAAACTAATACAAATGTGTAGATTGTGGGAGAAACATTGAAGAACTCTATCTTTTGCCAAGTATGCTAAGTTTATCACCTTGGTGAAGTATTATCCAGGTAAAACATCCTAAGCCTAAATAATAAATTACATTACTGGACAACAGTTTGGTTACTAGATTTAAAAGAAGATACTATCACAGATCTCAAGGTATTTAGCTGTGACTAATATATTTAACACAGGATGCCCTTGGATGCTATGGTGATGACCAGCTCTAGAAAACCTKCAAAAGTTTCAATTTGGATTTAACGTCCCCAGATCTGGCAAGGGAGGATGAAGTCTACTAAAATGAACAAGTTTTCTGTTATTAGCCTTCTCTATTCATAAGAAAATAACAGTCAGACCAAAAAGGGCTGCAACATCATACTGACTACCAATATTAATAAATAACATGCACAAGCCATTTCCTTAAGCTTGAGGAATGAAATGAAACTTAGACAAATGAACCAGCTGAGATCAATACCTACCTGCTTCCCGGCAGGGAGAGCGTTCATGTCGAAGAAAGAAACGAACCTCACTTCTCTGCATCCCAAAGCGCTGCAAAATATCCAGCATCCGCTCATTATCGGCTATGGGGCGTTCTGAAAAGGTAAAAAGCCAGTTGACTATTACATCCCTATGTAGCTTGGGCACATACCAAAACAAACCAATCTGTCCATCACCTTTTACCTGAACGCCTGTTATTACTTAGGTGCAGTGTGTGCACCTAACCCTTCCCCTCACCAAAGGCATTTCTACCTTTCCCTTAGGAAGGTGCTGTACTACTCCTTGCTCCTGAAATTAAACCAACACCTCTGAAAAGCAGATACAGTTCTTTAAAAGTCCACCCCCGAAGGGAGAAGCTGAGGCACTGTCGCAGCCCAGGGGGAAGCAAACAGGCAATTTAGAGCTTTCAGCTCTAGTGCCTTAGTTTTGTATTTGCAAATCATCTTACCCACTCACCACTGCAGGAAATGTGCTGGCATACCTTTTGCTCCGCTTCTGCGGTACCTCAGACAAACTTATTTCTCAGTCATTCCCACCCCCTCCTTGAGGGCTCCTCTGCACCGATTCCTACAGGGACTCATTTATTTCCTATTCCAACGAGAATTAAGAGAGATGCAAAGATAACTCCCAAGGAGGAATTCCTCTCATAACGCTTCCTAAGGATTGCAATCAAATGCCAGACTGCAGCCCTTGCATTCAAGCTCAGGCAGAAGCACTCAATACCCTGAAGAGGCTCCTAGGCAGTACCCAACGGGCCTGATCCTCAGCAAGCCATCACAGCTCCTGTCTCTTGAAATGTTCTCCTATAGCACCTGTCAACCATAGATCTGGCTCATTCTCTCGGACAGCAAATTTCACGAAGTTAAGATTACGTGTGTTTTGAAAGCCCCACTTCTGATAAGCCTGGAAAAGCTGAACTGTTTTGGATTCACAGCTCAAAGGAAAAAGAGACCAGACAGCGAAAAGTGACTCCAATAAGAACTTGCCATTCTCTTTCAGACAGTTAAGATGAAGTTTCTTTAAAAGTTACATGCACAAGTTCCACTGAATTTCCTTTCCTGCTCTTGTTCCCAAGTTCGGGATTCAGTCACATCTCTAATTCTTAAGCCTTACTCGTTGCCTTTTGATATTACAAAAATCCTGTGGGAGTCTACATCTACTGCCTTCACTTACCAGTACTCCTCCTTTTCTCTATTACTATTCTTCCAAAATTTACAAACTTCATAGCTGGGCATTCACAGACAGGATATAATTAGAATTACTTATTGGTCTCTAAGTCTTTACATAAAGGCAATTTCTTTTGTTATTCTAGACATTTTACCATATATTTTTACGCCTATTTTAAAAGTGATGGCAACTACGTGATCAATATATCATAGTAGTCAACTTTACGTAGTCAGGATACTGTCAGAGTATCTTACGACAACATATAAGACCCATGATCAGGCTGGATCCATTTGCACTGGGTGCCAGACAAACAGAAGATATTGTTCCTGGCCTGAGAAATACGACAAGCAGACAAAGACTGAAATTAAATACCACTACTTTTGCACCAGTTTCGTTTTTCTTGACATTGCTTTTGTTGGATGTTTCCTTTCATTATTTAAGCAAGGGGAGAAAAAAAGAAAGAAATCGCAGAGTAGTTCATTCATATTCAATGGRGAGTCTTTCAAAGTCACTATCTTAATATGGAATAATCATTTCAGGGGAAAAATTGTTGGTGTTATGCATAAATGTTTCCAATTTCATAAGAAGAGGAGCTACTAACATATGTTTTCAGCATGTGAAAAGCTCTTTTCAACATAAAAATGTTTCTTTAAATGAAAATGCTGCAGCTGTGCTCAAGCAATCTAGGAAGGAAAATTTCTGGAGTCACTGTCAAAAGAGATTAGCTTTACAGAATAAGCAAGTAGGTCACTGTTACAGAAAAAGCAGTCTCTTGGCGGTTACTTGTCTAGACAGCTAAAAAAGCTCTTCATCTGCTAAACCTTAATTCAAGAAAAAAAAAAAGGCAAAACCGAAAAACCAACAGTACCACTGTCAGATTTCCATCTTAAAGGATATACAGCAGGCTTATGAGACAGATTTCTAGCAGCTCCGCAATACTTCAACTGAAACTCTGTAATCAAGGGAGGTGCCCTTTACACAAGGATTCTGTCAATACTACTCAGTGACTTCAAAAGGAAGGTCAAAGAGATTTTCAAATACCAAACAAAACTACATTTGGGAAGCTCAAGAAGAAGGGACAAACAATCAGACTTTGTTTTTTTATTCCCTACCTGTCTCAAAGGAAAAAAAAAAAAAAAATCTTCATACATGCACACACCTTTTGACTGCTTTCCACAGCAGCCAAGGTAGTCCCCTAACAGAATTCTGGCACTAATAGGAAGATCAAGAAAGTTTGCCCTGATACTCATCAAATTTCAAGCAAAACTGGGAGGACAGGGAGAGTAGTAAACTTGCCCCCTTCAGGGAGCAGAGTGCCTCAAGCGCACTTGCAGCAATCTTTCAGAGTATGCTTAATAAGGTCTGACAATAGAAGCTAAAATTCCTGAGCAAGCATCAGAAAAGAGAGAAGCGATCTAAGAAGGATCTCAGTAATTGAAGTCAGAGAAGTCTGAGAAGTCATTTTCCAACATAAATCTTTTGTTTCTACCCCAGAAGGTTAGCTGTCGCGTGCCATGTTTGTTTTAAAATGAAGCTTAATCTGTTCAGTGTAAAATGCAAACAAAATAGAAGTCATGGCATATCTTGGCAAAACAAGATAGTGAACTTTGCTGRCATCTAAAATGAGATTAGGTGACAGCTAAAAGTATTTCTCCCCTCCCCCCMAAAAAAATCCAAGATATACATGAAAACATATTTTGCAAATGGTTGCTATTAGATGTTATACAGACACTTAAGAAAACATATTTCATCCAAAACAACATGCATGTACTCAAGTCTCTTAATGTTATATGATTTGAGACTACTGCATTTTTTGTTACCAAGTACAATTTGAAACYGTAGACAGTTTTAGACACACGCACCCCAGTGTTTGTATATAGAAGTAAATAATTAGTAAATATGACAGGACCAGTGAAGGGAACAAGAATAATTTGGTTTCTAAAACAACTGTAAAGGTTTTCACTGTATAAATCGATGATTTTTTTTTTTTTTTTTGGTCTTATGACAATAACTGTGCAAGTAACATTTAGATATCTGTTCTCATGGTATCTCATGAAGTCTTTGCTCTTTAGCAGGGCTCCAACTTTGGTAACAACAGGAGAACCCTGTCCCTCACCACCACAACCTGTGCTCTTTAACAGGGCGTGGGGCTAAGACTAACTATAAATTCAGTGGGTTTACCTAAAGCTGCTTTTTTTTTTTCCCACTTGTCTTTCACTGCAGACTTTGGTATTACGTTGATTTAAACAAAGCTGGACAGAGATGTACAATGAAAACACTTTCTTAAAAAATCTCTTYCCATGCTGGATTGGTGATTTTATTTTACAAATGTCATAACTCCAAACATCCCCCCCTTCCTTCTCCTTCCCCCAGCTTTATATGCTGAGCATGACGTGATATGGTATGGGATATCCCTTTGGTCAGTTGGGGTCAGCTGTCCCAGCTGTGTCCCCTCCCAGCTCCTTGTGCCCCCCCAGCCTGCTCGCTGGTGGGGTGGGGTGAGAAGCAGAAAAGGCCTTGACTCTGTGCAAGCACTGCTCAGCAGTAAAGAAAACACCCCTGTATTATCAACACTGTTTTCAGCACAAATCCAAAACATAGCCACATACCAGCTACTATGAAGAAAATTAACTCTAKCCCAGTGAAAACCAGCACACACATATAAAGAAAAGATGCCTTCTTTTCTAAGGAGAAGTAAAAAAATTTCTGTTGCATTTTTTAAACTTAGAAATATCAGAAACATTACACCTCTGTCAGAAGGRGCTAAAAATCAAGAGACAACTCAGGTATCTCATGCTATTAAACAAATATCCAGCTCACCAAAGGCTTCTTTGAACAGGTGTGAGCCTGAGCCAACAGGAGAGGAAGACAGGAACATAAGTCCTTATCATCTGATTCTTTTATRATTTTGTTGAAGTGTCTCAAAAAAGTTGGATCAAATATCATTATTTTTCATGACTTAAAAACCTGTTGGTGATTTGTCTTTTTTATGCTTCTGGATGGCTACCAGTATCTAATGAGTRCCATGGAAACAGGAGATAGCCGAGAGTCACTTCCCTTTGAAGCCATAAAGAGTTAGCCATACTTTAGCTTTTGATTTGCTTGTTGACATGTTCTACAGTTCCAATGGAGCTTCTTCCATGGGCTTAAAAGACAGGACAGGGGACAGTCCAAGGTAGTTTCTATCTCCTCTCTCCCACCCACTACACACCTTCTTCAGAGCACTTCACATCAGATTCCTTCCCTCYCAGAAGCAGGAGTTGTGTTACCAAACTCAATTAACATTATCAGAAGCAACAAAGGCGTCATCAGAAAAAGGAAGTTTTCCTTTGTCACTGCAGTCAAAAATGGCTATGGGGTTGAGGAGAAGATTCCATCTGTGTCACAGAACCACGGATACTTATTACTTCAAAAACCCCACACAGGCCACAGGGATCCCACTGTGGGGAGAAGAAGGAAGAGAAAACAACTCCCCCACAACCTTCARAGGCTCATGTGAGTTAGAGAAGAGCTGCACACACACAGTAACATCTGCATGCTTGATTCCCCTTTTGCTTTTAACCCATTTTTACATGTGTGCATCTTCCTGTAGATGCATTATCACACAGCAGGTCTGTCGGAGAGATTAACAAAATGGTAAGGCAGAAATCCTCTGGGACAGGACCACGCCTGTCAGGTCTCTGAGCACTACCTTATTAGAAGCAGCGAATGCCCAGTAACTCAGTGAGTCTAACCTACCTGAGCCACACCACACTTCAGCCAGGTGGCACTCGTTCTCACCAGGCTCCTTGCACAGCTCCACCACATCTCTGCAGGTTGTTTCGGGGGTGACTGGCACCTCAGTGAAGTGCTGCTCATTGTTACTGAGGTACACTGTCAGAAACATCTGGAAAAGACAAAAGGCAACAGCACACGGTTACTTTATAGCACAAAGCCAGACTGTACATCGGAGTCACAACCCCCTCATTAAATGCATTATTTTCAACATAATAGTATCATYCGTTACCAACTACTGTGCATAACAAATTTCAAAACAAAACCAAATTTCTGTTTAAAATACAAGCAAGTGAGACTCTGCAGAAGTAATTCTCTGCTCAAGTAAATTACATTGCTAGAGGATTGTTTGGTTTAAAATCTGGACCTACTGCTCCTTCCTGCTCTTTCAAGGTGATGTGTCAGAACTCCTCCCACCTCACTATACGTAYATACTACACCCATTTGACGCACCAGGAGAAACAGTCATCTAGAGTTCAGAAATATTTTTATAGTGAAAAACAATGGCAATTACCTCTGTAAAAAAAAGACCGGAGCTTACTACATAGGCAGTGAAGTGGAAACATAATTTGCACTCCCATAACACAATTCACCAGAAGGTTTCTTAGAAACACAAATCGACTTGCTACGTCCTTAGTATCAGTCTGAATACAAGGTCCCSCCGCAAAATGCCATTCACAGGAAAGCAAGGGTATTTTACTTGGCTTCCTCTTCACAGCTGTAGAAGGATCCCTGATCTTTSGTTATTATACTGTATAAACACACCACATAGCTAGATGTTATTCTTGCTCATGTCTTTCCTGACACAACTAGAAAATGAGCATTTTAAAAATTAGTTGCCTTATTTGATATCTGATAGAAAATATTGAATACTGCCTCTGAACACCACCTCACTGTACACTATTAATATTAAACTGCTATCAAAGTTTAGCTGCTAGCTAAAAATTAATGTCAATTCTCTTCTGAGACCTATTCTCAACTTCAGTATCAACTGGCTGCTAGTCGCATGACTTCCAGMAACACAAAAATCAGTCAAATGTCTCCAGAAAGCAATTACTCCACTAAGGATTTCAAGCAATGGAAACCTTATCAATAAGCTACACAATTCAGTCCTTTTCATACAGCTGGAAAAACTGTTTTTGCAGGAAAAGACACAAATCCTTRCCTGTCCTCATTTTTAGAGAGCAAAAGCRGTATACATCCTTATGAACAACAGTTCAAGGGTGTAAAAAAAAAAAAAAAAAAAAAAAAAAAAAAAAAAAAAAAAAAAAAAAGTGTCCATATCAAACAAGGCAAGAGAGAGGTATATCCTTCTAAATTAAAACAAACAAACAAAATATTACCACAAGCATTATTTCTGTGATTTTGTGCGAATACACTGAAACAAGTATTCGTTTTGCAGTAGAATCAAGAAATTTAGCCCCATCTTCTTCACAGTTTTAGRAACCCCCTCTTGGGGATTCTCCCACAGAATACAACCGTGCACACGCACATCCCTGATGTCTCCAAAGTCTTTCCAGGGCTCTTTTAGGTGCCGAGATCCCCTCCACCGCTATGAGAGAAGCTGCCTTTATTCTTTTAAAAACTTCTACGAAACGCCTTCGCACTCAGCATGTCTTGTTGTACAGAGTATAAGTATTTGTCCCACTTGTGGCAGTACAAACACTTGCAAATAATATTTCGGGCCCTGGCACTGCACCAGATTTAGCACCAAGAGCATGCAGAGTTTCTGATCTCTGGTTTTGCCCAGCTCCTCAAGACAACAGTTTCTGATAAATTCCTAAAGACCTTCTATAAATATTCACAGGGCAGAAAAAGCCTGCTGAAAGCAAGCTCAAAACTGCCTGTAATCCTTAGGAAAATGTTTAGATCCCCCAACCATTTCCTTGTCACATTGGGGGAGGGGGGAAGAAAACACAAACAACCAAACACCTGGAGCTTTCAAGGAGAAGAATTAGGAGAGAGAATGTGGAAAATGCAAAAGCGACAACAAAATTCCAGTTACTGACCGACTGAAGCCGGTGAATCCCGTGGAGGGCAAGCAGGCAGATGGAGTGGGACACCCAGCGCTTGAGGATTTTAGCTTGACTCAGGGCTGCTGCTCGCTCCACGGTTCTGCTCTCGGAAGGGAGCACCCCGCCTGCCAGCCAGGGTCACAGCTGCTCACCCACAGGCAGCAGAGAATTTGTTTTAATGCTGCTCCCTCTCCAGTATGCTCTGTGTGGGCCACATCTGCGTGGCAGGCAGGCAGGTAGATCAGCTTACCACATACACTGATTATATAGTGGAGACGGGTGCAACCGTTGTGCTGCTTACAGCACAGCGCACTGAAGTACTGACCTAAATTAAGAGACAAAGCTTTCCAAGCAGGAACTCTGATACTCAGCTTTAATCTTTTGTCATTGAACATGCTATCTTTTAGATATAGTGTTTCCAGAGGAGGCTGACAGCGAGGGATGCCACGTGCAAACACGTAAGAATACCACTTAATCACAAAAATTGGGGCAGAAAAGTATAAAATAAAAAAGATGCTCCCAAATAGCTCTAGAGCAGGGTTAKATAGGTATGTAAAACACATCACCACTTCACATTTAATGCTGTATAACTTTGTATTCAGAACAACGCTAAATCGCACAAACTGTGTATCTGCAGTAACAGATACTTTAGCTTTAGATACAGTTAGCTTTAGAAGATGAGCTCATAGATGGAATTAAAAGAAAATTATAAAAACCATRGTATTATACACAAAGCAGACCTAACCTGACCCTAGCAGGGCTGTTCACTCTTCAGTGTGCCTGTTTAAATCCAGTTGTTAATCCTTAGGATTTACCAATACAGACAACTACGCAGGAAGGATCACGAGTCGCCATTTCTATCCACAATGCTCACGATAATTACTACTGCATTAAGCCAAAAACACTCAAACCTGGTGTGTGGGGGCCATTTCTGAGACTTAGTAGTGTCTGCATTACCTCTATCCCACATATTCTAGGAACTAGGGGGAAAAAAGCAACCAAACTCTGCAAATTCCCTAAAAACATACCTAAAGTCTTAAGAGTCTAAAGCAACTAAAAGGCTACAAAATTGAAGTGACCTTCACAGTTACCTCATCTCACTTCCCTTTAGCTCCAGGGACAACGCTGAGATAATTCAGAAGTCCTCTCCCACCCAAATGGCTATAACATTTATCACCTTGCAGGGGAGAGGCAAGGAGCTAGCACTGCCTGCTCCACTGCCTGCATATCTGCGAGGTCTCCTGGAGTAGCCTGCTCCCCGCCTGGCCGCATCAGATCCTAGGGCAAGCACTGAGCAGAGAGTATCCATTACACAGATGTCTCTCTCCCCAGAGAGGGCTGGAAAAATGTTAAGAAGCTGGTGCGAACCAAAAGCCTGCTACGGCTTCTCGGCGCTGCTCGTAACCCTCTGTGGCTGCTGTGGCTTTGCACCACCTTACATTGACATCAGGATCCCAAGAAATCGTCCTTCCCCTGGGAACAGTTCAAATGCAACATTTATTAACCACACTATCAGCTAGTTTATATTGCCGTTTGATCACTGTGCAGCAGCGAAAAACAAAGGAAACAAGAATACTCTCATTCTGAACTCTTGTTCAGAAGTTTGAATCCTGTAGATTGCACCAAGCTAGAGCACAAAGCGGTCTTTTGCTCCTCCCTGAAACCAAAGATGTTAAGACAGTTTATATATAGGCATCCAGGAATTAAGATAGAAGGAAAAAAGAAAAAACAACACAAAAAAAAAATTCAGTTTCAAGCTAGGCATAGATGAAAGACTTGATAAAAAAAAGGGAAGACAAATCTCAGTCAGACCTTGCACTTCTTCTAAAGACAGCATCCAGGCAAATACGAAATATCTGACAATTCCATATAGCCTTGGATCAGGGTTTTTTTCTCTCTTAAACTTTTAAAGATTGAGTTTTAGAAATGCCCAGTATACAGGTTAAGCACTTTTAAACAGGAGTCAGGTCCTGTTTCYAAGTTCTAAACTAACGATTTCCCTCTCACTCCCCACCCCCAAGATGTACTCACTGTTTATAGGTACTGAAAAGCTTTAAAATGCAAAAGCATCCCAGTGCTGTGGCGTACTTGCAAGAAACCAGGGATGTGTTGTGTACCTACTGAAGCAGTTCCTTTTAAAATCACATCACAGATTTCAGCTGACTCTGCTACAGCTTAGAAAATAAAAGTTTGCAGTTATGGAGCCACCAAATGAGGCAGTTCGATCGGATGCACCAAGGGCATCAAAGGGATGACCAAGGACATACAAGCTAAAGCAAGAGACAGTCATACGTAGTAGTCATTCCTTGCAAAAACTTACAAACAACTGAACAGCAGAGTAGAGTAYCAAATATAAAGGAAGACTTTATGTCTCAAAAAAGCCTGCCACCTAAGACACAAATCTAAGAAAATCCAAACTGGTATGAATTACAACTTCAAGTCCTCTCAGCATGAAATGTATCATTTTGTTCCAACCCGTATTATTTATACATCACCTCCAACTACAGCCACCAAGTCTGGACTGTAACACGCCCAGGAACAGCAAGAGAATGTAGCAAGAAAAGCAACCAGACAGGAGGACAGAAGAGGGCATAAATTAAAGCAAGTCACGCCTCCCTTTATAATCCTCTAACTCTCTTCTGCACGTGAGTTCTATATAGCCTTACGTTTGCCTGCAAATCTGACCCATTTGTTAACCTCATCAACGGGATAATTTTGGATAATTGCACTGATATTAAACACGACATAAAAGTTTTCAACTGAAAGTAAAACATATAAGAATGGCTAGCTCTGCAAAATTGTTAGGCTACGACCACACTACACTTTGGCTCCTGCTTTGTCGTATTAAAAGAACAAAAACCAGCTTCCAAACCTGTTTGGAATACAAACCCAAGGAAACACGTGCCTTACAATTTACATCCATCCAACGAGATATCGTTTCATACCAAAGACCTCATATCAATCTTCACCTGAGATCAGAAGACCTTAATTATTGATTAACAGGGGGGTGAAATAGAAATGCAATTTAATTCTCAGCTTTGATGGTGTTTCTGTGAGGATCAGACTTCTCTTACTACTTACGTATTATAAAACTGATATCACACATCTTAGGTATTAAAAGGCCGTTAAATTGGACATTTTCTAATTAATATACTAATGATATTCAGGATACAAGTATTCAGGGGAAAAACTCCGTGACTGTGCATGATGCAAATTAAAATACAAGGACTTCATTAATTCCTGAAACTACCTGAGTTTAAAGGATGAACATACTTTTCCCCCCCCTAACAGTTTCTAGTGAAATATCTAATTCAGATCATAAAATTTCAACAATGSACAACAATCTTCCAGGGCAAAACTCAGTCCCTTATAAAATATTATAAAGTAGAGAATTTATTAAAAAACAAACAAACAAACAAAAAACTAACTTAGSCCTGGGTTTCACCATTTGCTGAATTCCTAACTTTATGCAGTCTTCCTGCACAGCATSTAATATACAATACAAACTGTGGCATCTATTCACATAGTATTTTTCATCTTCAAAGCATCTTATGACCAGGAAGTCGTGACACAAGCGAGCAGTTTCCTACTTTACAGGCAGGGAAACTGAGGCATACAACAAGGCAGTGACAGAGACAAGAACATTATTTGGTAGCCAAACAAGCATACTGCCTCTGGAAATCGTGATTAATTTCATTACCTTGCATTAGAGCTAATAATATAATTCTATACCACACTCCCCATTCTCTGCATTTTAGACCAAAACCTAATACCCCGAACCACGCAACACTAGAGTGTTGGGGGTTTTTATATTTCCATAACACAGCTAAGTAATGATCTTAGCTTGCGTAACAAATTTTCTTAGCTCTCATTTTTAAGGAGGCATTAAAAGTCACTCTTAAGGTTGACAATGCAATGCTTTGCAGTAATATTCTATTGTTTTCTGAGTTAAACCTATCATATTACTCTGCAAATGTTTCAACATAGGCAATATATCTTCCTACAACATGGAGAGCATGTGCACCTGATGTGCACAAGCCTCCAAGAAGGAGCTCGCATCACGCCCTTCAATGACTTTTCTACACAATGTGGTTACACAGCAGCAATATACATCAATACAGAAAATATATTTCACAAATATGTGAAATAGCTCTTGTTAAACCCTGCGTGGGATGGAAAATAATTACAAAAATAATTTACATCCTGAACTAAAATATATTTTTAGAAGTTAATTTTAGTTAGCTGAAAAACTAGCAACATAAAATTTTTAGAATTAATAGATTAACTATCAAATTTCAAGTACAGATGACAGAAATGAGAAATAACTGCTTCCACCCACAGACCTGATACCCACAGTTTTAACCACAAATGAGTCTTTCCTGATAAATACAAAATCCTTCCAAACAAAGAGTTTTAAATGGAAGTCTTGCACCTTACCTAGTGGGAACACTGATGCTGCACCTTCCCAGATAGCCGCAAAGAAATCAGCTGCTAAAATAGATATTTTTGCTGACTTGATGCAACTTTCTAAACAACAGAAGACAGCCTGCACAATGGCACATTTTCCTGTTCTGATAAGCAGCATTCTGAGCTGGTGCAGAGTTATGGCTCTCCATTTAATGCAAAGTATATCTCAAAAATAAAGTAATTCAGCAAGTCTTTCGCATCAAATTCCTCAGAACCCTTCAGTAGGCAACATGCTCACTTATTGTACCTGAAGATTAAGGTTAGCAAAGATTATAATAGACTTACTAGAAAGAAGATAAGCACACGGGATGATTGCTATCCCCGATCCTTTTCATTCAGCTGTTCAATAAAGCTAGGTTCAACAGAAATGCAGAGTGAAGTTTAATATTTGCCTAGAGCCACACCGAAATGCATTGGAGTTAGGTTCTTGCTGTCTCACCCGCTGCACACACTACTCCGTTTATATTGTACTGGCTTGTGGCCATAAATATGAGAAAGGAAGTTATGATGCAAGGTAGGTGGAGTACAGTAGGAAGCACCGTGGGATTGTTCAGATTATTCCCAGTCTATATAAAGCACAGCCCTTTTCCCTTTCAATTGTATCACAGGAGAAAACAAGACTCAGCCTTCACTCTCAAAGGCATGGTAGTTTCTGCTTGTATAGATTATTTTAAAGATAAGTTTATTATGTATTTGCATTTTATCTTTGGTAAAAATGTCAATTTTTTCCAGGATTTAAAATACATTGTACATCTAYGTGCACTTTTGGGGGGATGGGGAAAAAGAGCTGGAAACAGCAAGGAGGAAGCTTTCTCCTCCCCTTCCTTTTTTTTCCTCCCTCTTACCCTTAATGTAGAGAGAACAGAATGAAAGCCATCTGCTTTTGGTATACACTAGTTAAACTGAGCAAACGCTATAGCACAAACGCCACATTACGTCTCACTATCAGGCATGCATCTGAATCATCATTAGGGGAATCTGAAGAGCTGCAAGGAAAACAGTCTGAGTTCTGGCCAAGCATTGTTACCATCTGAAATTAATGGATGTAGGTTCACAACCCTCCTACTTCATGGATTGCAACTTCAAAGACAGAACTCAGTGCTTCAGTTCAGACTTACAAATGAGGAAGATGCAATTACAGTCTTCCTGTCAAACCTTATAGAAAATCATCATCATCATAGTTTAGCCATTTTGGTTTTGTGAAAGCTGTCAGGCATAGCTCAGGACTGCTAAATACAGGATACCTAACCTAAATCCCCCTCTTTCAGTAGGGTATTATGCACAAGGTCATTAAGAAGTGATCTTTTCAAAGACTTTTACTTTGAACCCAAGTTACATTTTCCAACTTGACATTTTTCTTCAGTCATTCTCATACACAAGAAGAGAGCAAAAGTCCTCCCATAAGCCAGACATCAGAAAGGTCTATGCAAATGAAGCTCACTATTTTGGAAGAACGCTAAGCATAGGAGCAACGCACTCCACACTCCCTGGTTGAGCTACCACCTAACACTGAAGGCAAGAACGTCTCAAATCAAGTGTGGCTTTTAAAGCCACTTAATTTTGCACTGTGGGTATCTATTGCAACATCAGCATTAAGCAGAAGAAAATGTTCCAAAAGATAGGGGCCAGTTTGTTTGTTTTTTAAGATATATAAACTAAATTGGTTTCAGTAACATATGTAGGAAACCACAGCCTTCTACTGAGCACCCACATTTGCCAACACATCATGTACAGCTCATTCTGCTCAGACCTGAATCCACACTTGGATTTGCACCAATTTAGTTAAACAACTGCAGGAATTCAGGGTAAACAAACCCTGAATACATTCTTCATATTATACCACACGGCAGCACGTTCACAGACCTCTTCCCATTGCCATCTGTGAAGTTCCTCTCCTCCACACTCCCCCCCCCCCCCCCAAGTACTCTTTCCCTTCCTCCCCAAATCCTTCCTTGTGGCTCCTTAGAGCCACCACTTCTGCGCTGTTGGACACTTCACCAAAATCCACTGCCAGCTGACTGGCAGAAAAGCAAGCCTACACACGGTGTTTGGACTTGTATTGTTGGTGTCCTACTTGGAGCTTGCTCCTCCTCCTCCTGGAGTCAGCAAAGGAGAATTGGGTCTTTGGAGGCTTGCCCCTTCAGGCAAACTCTGCCTCATCTTCTGCATTCAGCACTGAGTTACAAACACTTGGTACACAAGAAGAAAGCAATTAATATTATTTTCGGGCAGATAAAAATGATACCACATAATTCTTACAATAGGTACTATGCTCTGGAAAAGGATAACAGTCTAACTCATACAACATAACCACAGGGGTTTACAGTTGCTCCTCCTCCCATTCTTCAGTATCGCAACATACATTGCACCTAACAAGAGCCTAAAGCCAAGGCAACATCCAAGCATAACGAGCAGGGTTATGAACTCAAGCTTAAGCCTGAATCATCTCAATTTTCTGTACTTGCACCAAACCCGGAGGCAGCCTTTGTACTAAAAAAAAAAAAAAAAAAACCCCCACCAAAAAAACAACCAACTAAATAAAGGAGAATAAAAAAGAAACTAAGCTGCTCTTGCTGCTCTACAGCTTTGCATCCCCCCCCATTAGGAATAAGTGTTACTGTTCTCTTAGGCTCCTAGATGGCTAGAGGCCAATAAAAAGCCACACCAAGTGCTGCCTGTCAGGACACTTGAGAATTGCACCGCTCAAAATAGTCCTTTAAGATGCATGTATATTCTTACAATGGAAAGAAAATGTAATATTCTTCCTGGCAATCAAAAAAGACTTTGTACAAGGCAAGACCCTTCAAAAAGCAAAGTTACACCCGCATCAGGGATGAAAGCGTATTTAACATAACCTACACCTAAACAAACCAGGCTATCACAGTAAACTGGCACCTGTACCACCCACATCACACCGCCCGCTGGCTAAGACATCAACTCTTTACTGGGTTTGAAAATACTCGTATGTTGGCTGGAAAAGCAGAAAACAAGTTTCACCAATAAAAAGACGATCAACATTCACACCAGGAAGCACTCAACCTCAGCCCACCAAAACATGCAAGTCAAATCCACATTTATCATGCAATAAGTGCCTGACCCACACATCAACCAAATTTATTACCATCTATTTAATGGCAACAGGGGGCTGTGCTCCTGGGAGCACCCATGGGGGAGGCAGAGTGTTGAGGCAGAAAGGAGGATTTTTTTTTTTGTGAGTCAATGTCTATCTCAAACAGTTTAAAAAAAAAAAAAAGAAGAACAAGAGAGCAGAAGCTTTGTGATTTAACAGCAACACAAAATAAATCGTGTAGCAAGTCAGAAAAAAAGCAGTATAGAACACTGGTTTACTCCAATCCCAGCAACTTCATAGAGCTCAGTKCCAAGCGCTTTTGAAAATACTACTCCTTACATCATGTTAGTCACTCCTCCAGGAAAATAGATGCCAAAAATCTGTGTCCTACCTCCATGAAACAGATCTATGACAAACCAAAACGCTCCTGACATGCACAGGTAGGTCAGAGGACACACCATTTCTGGCACCTGAAACAATGACACGTTTAACCACATGGCTAATTCCAGTGTGGGGAAAGTCATAGGATAGACTGTTTGGGCTGTTCTGTGATACAAGCTGACTAGTCTGGTATCCTAAAGTACGTTACTAGAATGTGAAATTCAGGGGCATTTTAGTGCACTGCAGGTTGACGTCTCCTTTATGCTGCAACCCCAGAACATGCTGTTCAGCCACCTACCTTTGGGACAAGCAAAAAAGAAAGAAACCCAAACCAGGAATTTCAGACCACATAGCACAACAGYCTCTGTGCTTTACTGCTTTCAAGGTCAGCTCTGGCTTCCTATATACTTGCCTCCAGGAAGCAGAGGCTTCCTGCTATATGAGCTTCTCAATCTTCAGCAGAATAAATATGTTTGTGTTAGTCCAACTTAAACCTCGCAGTGAGTGAAAATACTCAAAGATAGTGGAGAAATTCCCCTCCTACCATCTCGCAAGACAACACAGAGCTTAAGGAAAGCATAAGGTATCATCTGACTGCTACAGCTTAGCCGACCTAAATGGTGAGCTGACGGAGGCAAGCCACGCTCTTCTCAAATCCCCCCATTATGTCTGATTATGCAGCAAGATGGCAAATCACTTCCACCATATAAGCCTTTCTGTTGCTTTCTGCCTTTAGTGTAGGTAGCATCTCCTCCCAACCGTCACCCAACTCCTTACTAAATTCAAGGGGAAGCTACAAAAGACACGTGGCTTTGGGTGGGGATGGAAACCAAAGGAACAAGATCATCCATTTGAGCAGCATCCTACTATTAAATTAATTAGGTGTAATGTCACACCCTTTGCAGAAGGGTAGCCCTTTCCGATTCATCACTGGTTCTGGGTGGGAACGCACTCCTGTTGCAATGGAAGCATACTGTGAAGAATGATCTTCGCTTGTCAAACCGTGATGACTGCCAGTGCACTGAGAGTGAGCAGCCCATGCATGGCAATGCAGGCAACCAACATAGCCACCAGCAATGCCAAAGACAACCAGCATGAAATGCCTATGCTTGGGGATCATATCTACTTGACAACAACAGCTAAAGTTATTATTCAAAGCCATAAAGAAGGGTTTTTGTCCTACCACTTCTGGGCTGCAAACATGCAGGAAGTCATTAGTAACTGTGCAGATAGTCAAGAATATTACACTACAGCCGCACACGTTCAACGGGCATACAGAGGACACATTGAGCTTTTGCACCAAAACAGATGGATCTTTTTTGTTATTTTGCARGTTACAAGGGACTAGTGGAGCTATTCCGACACTGGAAACGATGGATGGTCAGATGGTCTTAGTCAACCACATTATAATGGGATACGTACGACTTGCCCACTACAGCAGAAGTGGGAAGGAGAAACCTTGCCCCACCAGTCAGCCTGTTAGCCCACCAGGCACCCTGCTTGATCTAACCTTTGCTCCTGTAACGTGGAGCTCTACATGCTTTAACTTTCACCAGGAAACATTCAGCTAGTATAACAGAAGTTGCAGAAGGGTGGCAGATTGTACAGTTGATCACTGTCTGACAGGTTTTATTTAAGTGCCGCTCACTCCCCAGAGCTCTTTCTAGGCAATACCAGGCTCTACGCAGACACGCCAGCTGAGGAGTGAAGGAAGGGAGAGCAGTTCATCAGAGCGAGGCAGCAGGCTTGCTGGGTGGCTCTGCATGTTGTCACCAAAGTCATGACAGTGATCTTCGCAGATGGCCTCATGTGAAATGGTGGTCACTGAGGTGCTGTCACAGCTATTTTAAATGAATTAAACAGAGTAGAGTTTAATCAAATCAACATTTATATTATGCTGGGCTCCTCAACAGACTTCTTTTGCCCCAAGAACTCCAGAAATTGTCCCCCTCAGCCTGTTACTATGTGGCCACTCATTCTGCTTCCCTGGAGGTAGAAAACTTCTTCTCTAGCCCAACCCCACTAACTGTTATTTGCAAGAGAAGCGCTCTGAATTAYAATGTTTTTGTGCAACACTGGGAAACCACGCTGCAGAAAGGCCTTCTGGGCAAGACCTACATACAATAGCATAGGAATAATGATGCAGAAAAAAGAAGYATGCAGTGCCGTTTCCATAGCTTCCCCACACAAACCTTTACTTGTAGTGAAATGTGTTCTCAAAAGGCTGGAAGGCACAGTGGCTATCACTGATAAAGTGGCCATGGGGCAGCAGGATAAGTAGGCAATGCTCTTCAGAAACACGGCTCATACATGACCCATGGCAGAGTCACTTTGTCATTTCTGGTATTTCACAAGAGCGCTTCATGGCATTCTTCAAGGAGGTCTGGAGTATTTTGCCTGGTCCCTAAGCACCCTGCCTTTCAYGACTCAGCAACATCTCCCTCCCTCTTCTGCAGCCAGAAATCAGTCACATTCCCTGCTATGTCAGCTTTTCCTGAACACTTCATTATGTTGAGACACACACACAGTCTTATTACAGTTGAAATGAGAGAACCTCAAACAAATTCTGGGAATCCCRTCCTTTAGAGGGTCTTCCCAGCCCCAGGATCCCAGGATGCCCAAAGATGGTAGGAATGGGTTTCACTTTCCTGRAGAAGCCAGGGCAGGAGCTCTGCAATCAATCATTGCTCTGCATAGCCCAGATACTGATCTGGGTGAGGTTCTGCATTCAGGGCAGCATATACTTATGTAGGATGGAGAGCAGAGTGAAAAAAGGTGTTTGCACTCACTTTAAAAAAAAAAAAAAAAAGCACACCAGAGAAGCCGCCGCTTTCAAGCACCAAGGAAATTACCACCGAGTTATAACTGTGCACAGGTACAACAGAAACAGTGAATAAGCACCCCAGCTACAGGGAGTAAGAGCCTTCCTGTACATTTCTGTGCGATTTGCTAGTCCAGCCAATTTGCACAACTTCAACTTTGTCCAGCAAAACTAAGGAACAGGGGGGTGAGATCCCTGTGTGTCTTGCTGAAGAAGCTTGTGGCTACTGAAACCCAAGAAGAGGACAGTCTCCTTGCAGAARGCCAAGTCTCCACACCTTGAGAATGCAAGAGGGATACTCTACACCAGTGCCTATATGTAGTCTTCCAGCTCCTTCTTCCCACACTGCAAGGCTGCAACATGTTCACAGACCAGCAAGCTGCTGCTCCACTGGAGTACCAGAGCACATGGGTGATTTGGTGCAGTATAGAGCTCAAATGGGATAACAATGGCAGCACTAAAAAAGAACCCRTTGAAGAAGACCTAAGAAAATATGGATTTTCCTCTTTGAAATGACAGAAGGAAACTGAAGGTAAGAAAAACACACAATTCCAGAGACTCTTCCTTATTTCAATTTAAAGAAACAAAGGGATTTAACACTCTATTGCAATAGAGGAAAACTAGTAATCTAAGCTTAGCTCTAAATTGCTCCTTAAGCACTTAAGCCTCACAAAAAGAGTATCAAAAGACAACAAAAATCTCCTAACTTATTTGACAAAAAACAAACCCCACATGCTGCTTCTTATATCAAAGATATGCCTTAAACAGTGAAAAGGGAATACTCACTTTACACACATGTAAAGGATTTATAAACAAGCACCTCTTTTGGGGACTGTCCTCAAGTGTGGAACAGAATGAACTAACATCAAGGTTCTCTCCCCATTCATGACTAACCCTACAGAAGTAGGGGTACAGGCAATGTAATTACTTTAAGCGAGATAATTTAATACTTATGTTGGCTATGACAGACTTGTATTCCAGCTGCAGCACATTGTACCAGTTGGTTTGACTCTACAGGAATCCTGGTCTCTCACATCCCAGGCTAAACTCACTGCATGACCTTTAAACAGTGGCTTAACCCCCCTGCAGCTTCTGCTCCCTTTATTAAATGCTCTGATCCATAGCAGTTAGTATATTACAGACCAGATGTTTGATATTGAACAACTCAAAATAATAACATCAGAAGCTTTCAAGTCAGCAAGGTTAAAGTGTCCATGTTTTTACTTGAGTTTGGGTACTATACGTRTAACCCAGGTACACTGCAGATAAAGGTTTTCCTGAATCAATTTCATAATCAAGAGAACCATGCAGAACAAGGGATAACTACAGTACATGTTTGATTTTAAAATGTATATGCTTTACTTTGCAAAAGGATGAAACAAGGATGTAAGAGGATTTAAAAAAAAAAAAAAAAAAAAGGCAAGAAGTATTCCCCTAATCCTCCTTTTTAAAACAGATGCCAATAAAAGCTAGGGCACTGCACACAGCCACCTATTAAAGGATCATATCGTATTAAGACCTGGAAGCACCACTGTAGCATAGAAGAAATTGGTACAGAAACGATGTTACCATCTCAGTAATAAAATTCTTGTTATTAACACCACAGCAACAAAAACCAAAGGGCTCATCCTTTATACACAACTGGGTTCAACATCCATGTAATGCCATCACTATGGTKAAACAACTGGTGCGGACACATGCATGACTAACTCTAAACACCAGCAGCAAGATTCAGAATATCAATGATTAACAAAAAGCAAACAGCAAAAGCAAGAGGAAGATTGATTTCTGCCCTTTAGCATGTTCAGCATCACGACAGTGTCACGATTGCTGTTCTTTCCCCAATTCACTTACAGTTCCCTTTCCACGAACGTTTATCCCAAACTACAGCAATAGTTATCTAATGCTATTTTAAATAACGTTTCAGGTCTTTCATGTTCCACAGAAAAGCCTGAAACTTCTAAAACAGTTAAGCAAGAGTGACTAAGATAATTAAGTATACTTCACATGATGTCCAGGATTTCTAGTGACCTTTGTACACGGTATCATCCGACTGTTTGAGAACTGTAGATCAAAAAGACTGTGCCTGACTCACAAGTGACTAAGCTGAGAGAAACTAGGCCTAAAGATAATAAAACTGAGAGCAAAGAAAAGAGTTTTATCTGCTCATTACCTCGTGAATAGGAGCACCTTCCAGTTTCCAGAGCATTAAGTAAGTTTTTACACTTCACAGAAAGTCGAAACTCCACAGATTAAAAGGATCTAGGGGTTCCTTTGTTATCCGTGGGCCCACACAGAAGGAATCGAGAAGTCCTCCTCCAGCTGTGCCACCAAGCCATGGGAGGTAGCCTGAGTCAGCCTCCTCGGGGTTATCCAGCTCCCTCTTCAGAGAGGCTGTACAGCAGCAAGGCACAACTCTGTCCTTAATTAAACAAGCTCAGTAACAGGCACAGTGGGAGAGAAAGGAGAGTCCCCGAGGCAGACAACTAACAAGGACAGCGGCTAGACAAATGGAACATTTTCAAGACGGTTTCTTAATCAATAATTTGGAAGGAATGCTAGGGACATTACCATTGCCATTCTGCTAGTTTATTCTGCTGAAATAACCTTTATACCTGCCTCTTTTGAAGTCCAACTGACTTGCATATAAATTAATCTCACAAAGCAGATCTGCTCACTAATAAAGCAGAGATCCCATCTAGCAACACTAGGAAGAAAAACAAACAAACAAAAAAGAAATCCTGTGAATTATCCACCCATCCCAAACTTCATGACTGCATACTAGCCCTTGAAACAGTAAATGCAAGAGYCCCACGAGGCACTCACACCCTGAACTGCTGAATAGATCAGAAGCAGCATAAGTAGCTGTTCCCATGGCCTCYACAGCTTGATCTGGTATGAATTTGTAATATTGCCCTTCCCCCATTTCTGATAAAAGCCACACAAAGAAACAGATATTTAACATACTGCAGCATAATACAACACAAATTGTAGACGGAGGRCTACAGTATTAAAAAAGTCATCGGAGAAATTAAATGCATTAAAAACTATTCCTGGAACAATTATTAATGGGACAGAAAAAAAGACGACCTTGTAACAGCATGAGAGACTGGGGGGGGAAGAAGAGAGTACTCTGGGAACCTCGAGGCAGTATCTCCTATTGTGCAAAATGACAGGTCACAGTCTATAAGAGAAGTGCAAGAGGTACAAGAAATTTAGAGGTAAGAAAGCTCAGCAAAATAATCACCTAAGCTTTATTCAGCGTTCTAGACAAAATACTTTAAACACTGAATACCACATTAAAATGTTTGCATACAATCACAATATTAAAGCTTTTAAATGACTAACATTAAATGGAAATTCAGTTAAAAGAACACACAACAGATACTAAATACTTCAATCAGACGAAGATACGAGGCATATGCTTGGAAGAGCTCACAGTCTGAAGTCCCATTCATGCACGGAAATCCACGCAGGCAGGCAAGAAAAGCAGTGTTAATGACTGATAAACCAGATCAGAGCTTAAATAATTAAAAGACTATAGGGAATGCGGCTGAGATCCTACAGATCACTTATTGATATCGTAACAAGTTGTTAAACTCTACCAGGGGGTCAGTTCGTTTATAAACTTATAGCTGCTCTTACAAAGTGCAAGAGATTAATTTCTGTTAAAATTTCTTTAGTTAAGCAGCAAGAAAAGTGTTTCCCAAGAAAACTGCCTAAGACGGGCTACTACTACACTATTTCAGTAATTCAGAATCCATATGGCAATTCCAATTAACTGCCTAATGAAGCAAGCAAAACAACTTTAATTGTAGGGCTTTTTTAAAGGTTAAAAATACATTTAAAAAAATACACACATCCACAAAGTAGCAAATATTTTGCAATGAAAGTATGTACTTTAAGTCCAGTGCTCACTGGACATAACAGCTCAGAGAAGGCCACTTGGAACAAGGCATTCAACAAACTTTAGAAGGAAAGCATAACTCCTTATGGTATCAAAGCTGCAGCGTTACACTTAAAAGTGTAGTTTAACGATTAGAGAAGAACACATGGTTATCAGGAAACTTCAGTTTCAGAAATTTAAGTCATTTCTGATGACAGAAGGCAAGACTAACTTAGGAATTTAAGTACTCTCCAGTTTGCCAAGTTAGTCCCTAACCCGAAAAAATATATCTGCGTGTCTGGATCCATCCTGATTTCAAGGAGGCTCCCAGTAACTACTGTACATAAGACAAACTGGACCCTCATCTAGATCATCAAGGGGGTTTGATCCAACAGCTTCACTGGGCCTTAAAGGGTAGCTCAATCTGTTACCTCCTACTATCTTCAAAAAGCCAGTATGCATAATGACGCAAATTATTTCTCAATACTTGCTCACCTTTAGGGTAATAATGTAAAATAAGGGAAAGAGACAAATTAAGCTGCAGAAAAATATGCTATTTTTGAAAGTGTTTCCAGCTCCTTTTCACTACTTAACAGTACCAGTCACACTCCCACAAGCCTTCACAGATGAAAGGTGAGACAACTTCACGCAGCTTGCCAGCATTAACCCTGTTATTACCTTCATCAGTACAGCTACACACAAATTACTTCATATTACACCCTTATGCAGACTTTTAATCACATTGTCCTGACATATGGTTACAACAGCAGTTTAGCTGCTATCTGTCATCACCGCAAGGAAAACATTCCCATTTCAGGGTAGTCTCCCAAGAGCACGAGTAGTTACGCTGCTACAGCAGTTTCCAGGCTTTTCACTGGCAGCTAGCTACTCAGAGGTGAATGCTTGCTGTATTCCCCACTTGGGGTCATGAGCCCTCCTCCTGTGTTCTTTAATCCCTTGTCCACGCTGCCTTCTGGAGCAGGGGAGAGATGAACCTGGAGCAGAGACTTAAAATCTTATACAGACAATTTTATTCGGAGGGTGGGAAAGAGAGAAAGACACAGTAAGAATCGTTAARCAAGAAACAAAACATTTTGCAGACGGTTTTGGGCCAGCCTACTACTTCTCATTCAAACAAGGCATATCATGGACTTGAGTATCTTTAACACCTCATTACTGCATAAATAAAAGGGCACTCGGATGTCCTGCTCCCTCCTTCTCTTCCCACCCCGAACTCTTTCCATCTCTTTATAAAGATAAATGAGAATTAGTTGGGGGGGGGGGGAACTAAAAAAAAAAAAGTAAAAGAGGGAGAGACGAGCAAATCTGTAGAAGTACTTAGAAAAAAGATAAATAGTAGTAATTACTTTTGGCACTGCATTTTCCACACTTTCAGATTCACATATTTACTACAAAATGCTTTCAAAGTGGCAAGTGGCTGTTTATTTGCCCTACAGCCCATGGACCACAGCACTTTTTTAACACCCTTTTACACTGTTTAATATAACTGTTGGACATCTTATCCCTCTGAAGATTATACTAAAACGCAGTTTTGGGTTTTTTTTTAAAGGTGAATTAAAGTTCTAATACCCATAATACTTACATTTCTAATTCCTTTAGCCACATTCAAACCTCACAAATCTTTCATTATTCACAGTAAACACAATGTGAAAGGGGTGTATCCATCCCTCTATTTATGGGTTAAAAACCAGAATCACTAATGAGTTGAGTCATCAGCCAAAGAAAAGTCGGAGCCACCAGGGCAATGCATACTCCAGAACTTGTCACCTGCAAACGCTGATGGGATAAGACTGCTCCTGCTTGTTTTCTCCTTCATTTGAACTCAGTGACAAGGAACTGGCCAGCAACAGCATCTCTTGGAGATTTTGCTGTCATATGAGAGTGCTTATCTAGCTCGGTTTTGACATGGGTTGAATTAACACTTTATTATATTTATTGCTTGTTTTTCTTAGTTTTTCATAGGTAGACAMCACCACAGTTGCACAACACATTGGCTATTTCGTCTGTAGTTGGGCTCATATTCTGTCTGTTCCTCTCTCATTAGTTACAGCAATAGTTACCCAGCCTTCTCTAGTGTTCTGCGAGATCAAATTATCAGTCATTATTTCCTCCTAATTGCAGAGGAAGAACCTCACACCGACAGCAAAACAAGCATCCCTGAAACGCCCATATCATTCCAGCATGGATTCCCAGTTTCAGCTCCCAGTACAGTTCCTTCCTCACCTGCTTCAGTCAGCTCCTGGAAGAGTTAAACTGGAAATAATCTTTAATAGAAGAGYGCTGTTGAAGGGACTACCTATGCGTGCAAAGCTACTCGGTATCGAGCGCGGTTAGGCAGGCCGTATCGCCCGGGGGAGGATGGCGGAGAGAACATTTTAAAGCACCCTCAACTCGGACTAAGCAGGTATTAAGCTTGCTGGGATTTTCTGTACATATTCCAGTCTCTCGGAACAACAGATTATGGATTTCATGGGGGATCTCTGCTGGCAAAACCACATATTCAGAGGCAGGCATACTTGTTAAGGAAACTAAGTATTTTATGTCATCACCTTCACGTATTTTGTGYTGAAAACTAAGCAAAGCTGCTGTGCTATGCTTTCATCCAACTTCAGCTGACAAAAACAGTGTAGTTTTAAAATTAATCTTAAAACTCCGATAGGAGGTGGTCCCTGTCCCTTTTGGTAGTGTTGAAACAGAGACACCTCCCAGAGCAGGGCTGGTTTAACACACACAGCCGTGAACAACTCCTGAAGCTCTCCCAGCCGGGGATGGGAATACCTACCCCCGAGAGCTCCTAATCACTTTGAACCGTAAACAACATGGACACCATCTTCCTCTTGGAGTCCGGGCACTCAAAAACAAAACCACCACCCCCCAGGAGCAGCAGATACAGATGGCTCGTTTCAAGCCAACTTTAAGAACTTCATACCATTAAAAAAAAAGCAGGATTCAGAGGAGGTGCCTGTTTACCCGGCGGGGAGCGGAGCGAGTGGCCCCAGCGGCGCAGCCTTGTATCCCCCCCCAGGASCGGGCCGAAGGGGGAAGTTCCCGGGCGCCGTGGGCCCCCCTCCGCCGCCGCCCCCGGCCCCGCCGCGATGCTGCCGGGGCCCCGCGGCCCCCCTTCCCCCTGCGCTGGCTCTGCTCCAGCAGGCCCGTCTAACAAGTTGATCCCGGCGTGAAAAAGGAAGAAAAAGAAAAGCTAAGGGGAAAAAAAAGCCGGGAGGGGGAGGGGAAGCCCCTGCGCGGCCGCACCGCGGCTGCGGAGCCCGCGCTGGGCTAAGGGAGAGGAGGAGGGAAGGCCGGACAGAAGGCCGGAGGGTCGCCCGCCCGCCCCCCTCCACGTCCGCAGGATCCATTTTCCCTCCCGCTGCCCCGCTCCAACTTTCCGCGCCCCAGGGGCGGCCCCCGGGCGCCACCCGCCGCTCTGCTCCGCTCCGAGCCCCCGCGGGCCTGCCTGCCCGGGACTCACCGGCATCATCTTGGAGCCGAACCGCATGGGGGCGGCCGGTGCCGGCCCCGCCGCCCAGAGCGGGAGACSGGCGACCCGGGAGGCGGAGGGCCTGCGCTGCCGCCGGGACGCGCGGGGAGACCTGTTGCGGGAGGCGCCCRGCTCGGCCTCACCGCCCGCTCGCCGCTTTGTTCCCACCGGGCGCCGCACTCCCGCCGCTGCCGTCGCCCCCGGCTCCGCTCCGAAACTAACCCCGGCCCGGCGAGGAGGAGCCGCCGCGCCCCGCCCGCCGCCCACCCCCGGGAGGGGCCGGCGCAGCTCCCGCGGGGGACGGCCCGCCTCCTACCCCCCGCCGCCCCGGTGGGGGGCGCCCGGCCCGGGGAGCCGCCGCGCTGCGCCTGGCCCCGGCCCCGGCGGCTCAACTTCCACCGCCGGTACGGCAGGGGTCAGCCCCCCCGGGGCCCGGGCCGGGTCCGAGACTCAGGGGGGGCCTGTGGAAATACGAGATACGCGTGAGACCTCACGGGTCACCTCCCCCCCACGTCCCTCCGAAACACGCCGGCCTCAGGGCCCCGCCGAGGGCAGGGGCACACACAGCACCGGTCCCTCCCCGGGGGAGCCCCCCTGGGTCGGCAGCGGGTGGGAAGCGACCGGCCAAGCTCAGGCTTCAACCCTGRAGCCTCCCCTAGTCTGATCTGCGAGTCCCTGCCGCCTCAGACGGATGGTCCTACCGATGATCTCCTTTTAGCTTTTCATATACGCGGCCAATTTAGCATCCCTGCTCAAGGCACGTTTTACTTTTTCTGCTATTTTTCGTTGGACCTGGCAGTCCAGCTACACTGGCTGGACTCAAACCTCACAGAACAACGTTGAGGTGCCCGAACAAAGTCTTAGAGACCCATATTAAGGTTGGGCTGTCCAAAAAACAACCCCACAAATCTTTTAGACCCACTTAAGAGGGGGGGAAAAAAAAGTTTTCTCTTCCCTGCACCAGAGTGCGGAACACACGGTTCAAACCAAGGTACTTTGCTAGCAACACTTCAAAAGCTCAAGGAAGACTTGGAAAGAAAGTATGCTAAATCAGCACCGTTACAGGGCTCTCTCTGCAGCAAAACTAGCTCCATCTGTTTTTCCTACTCGTATTAAAATTTTCCCAGTAATTAAAAAGGATAAAAGGGAAGAGGATTAGAAGTTCCCAGATGAAGGGAGAACAAAACTCGGATCTAATTTGTATATAAAAATTATTTTTCTAAAGCAGTAAAGAGACTTTAACAGTGCTGATAAAAACTCAGGGAACTCCTAAGCAATGATCAAGTATCGTTTAATACAGTACTGTTGCAGCTGGGGGGAAAGCTGAAAAAAGATCAAAAAGCTATTTTTGTAGTTGTCTAATTACAGCAAAGAAAAACAAAACACACTTTTTTTGCTACAGCGCTTTGAAATACACCAATATTTAAAACGTGTCCCAGAAGTGTCTCGCATCTGTTTTAAACCTGCTGTACAAAGTCTCCCCGCCCCCGGCTCCCACCGACGGGAGCCCTTCGGTTTCGGAAGAACAACCTGCAGAGGCGGCGGGGGCCGGGCCGGGGGGGTCCAGCCCGGCCGTTTCCCCACGGCCGTGACCAGCTTTAACTTCCCGCCCCCCGGTATTTTTTCTTCCAAGCGAGGCGGCTGCTCCGGCGGCGTAAGCCCCGGCGCAGCCCGAAGYCGCCCTCCCGCCATGCGAGGCCCCACGCCGCCGGGGGCCGCTCCCGCCTCTCTCCCCGCGGACCTCGCCCCACCCCCGGCCGGACCCGCCCCGCCGCCAGGGCTGACCAATGAGAAGGCGCCGCAGGCGGCATGACATCACCTCCCCCGACGCCTATTGGGCACATGGCGAAAACAGCGCGCCGTCTCCCGGCAACACCGTGGCGTCACGGCACCGCCCCGCGGCCCTCCGCCGGCTGAGCTGCGGCATCCCCCGGCCGCCCCCCCGCCCGGCAGCCACGCTACACCCGCAGGCGGGCTCCTAAAGCGCTGCCGGTACATTACCGGTAGAATATACACTGTCAACACCAGCTCCTTCTCGTGGCCCCCATTCACGTGCCGCTCGCTTCTCCACTGCCCGGACATACTGGCCAACCTACCCACAGAAGGTTTATAATTCCAGTTTTCATTTGGTAGTGTTGTTTTTTGTTGTTTTTTTTTTTTTTTTCACTCAGACTTCGAATTTATTTTACGAGATAAAAATGTTACAGGCCAAAACACGTGGCAATGGAGAACCAAAATTCTTCTGCAAGTCTCTGCTGAATTTTTAGGAGCATCTAGCTGGTAAGGGATAAAATAAGGGGTATGATCTTTTAATGTATGCCCCAAATACAGGTACAAATTGTTTCTAATAATAATTAGAATATTAGAATAATAATTTCTAAGCCTGTAAAATAAACCTGGAAATGTTTAGATAAAAAAATCAACTAGAAATGAGGCTTCAGATGTGTGTATGTGCACGGTACCTATATTTTGCTAGTGCATGCCTCCTGCAGGTCAATCCACAGAAGTCTCTGTTGGCACAACTTCTAATTTTTACATCTTCCACACAAAACTACAACCCCATCCCTGCTAAGGAAATGAAGCTTCAAGGGGTGCACCTATTTTTTTCCAGTTTTTGTCCAGGCTCTGTGACTCATACACTGTGGTGGAGGCTCTCGGTGCCATCTGGCCACACACTTTAGATAGCAGCTTCACTCCAACAGGGGAGACAACACTCGCCAGGTTTGCAGGTAAAGCAGGGTCAAAACCACTTGCACCCATGCATCTCTCAGCAGCATTTTTTACCTTCCCTACGGACTTCTTACTTTCCCTACAGCATCACACATTTCTGCCTCTTACAGCGATTCAGACATGATTTCACTAGATAAGCATGAGATGAATTTCCCACAAAAGGTTATTAATTATAGGAAAGATTTTTGTTTTTATAAGCAGGGAGTAGATGGTTCCCCCCCACAGCCGGAAGAAACACGTGAGGGTTTCTGACCGCAGGTTCAATCTCCAGAGTGTCAACAGTTGGAGGTAACCGAGTCACGCACAGGAGGATTGGCAAGGGGCAACAGTTCTCAGTCCTGCATATGGAGAGCTATCACAAAAAGAAAGAGAAGATGAGATCCGCAGGATCTGGAGCCAATGGCACAGACAGCTGAAGCTCTGCACCTCTTCCCTGGTTCCCACTACTCTTGGYGGCCTGTCCAGAGCATGCTGCAGTTGACTAAGACCACATGCGGTTCCCTAGAAGCAGTCACAGCAAGGGTCCACAGGAAGTTAATACTCATGGAATTGCTTGAAAAGCATCCAAAAAAAGGAAAAAAAAAAATCACCAAACAAAAATGTAGCAGAATCATTCTTCTCTCCACAAGAGATCTACTTGATCTGAACGCCAGAAACTTGCAGTAGCAGAAAGGCATTACAGACAAGAGTGCTCATGATAGTCAGCATAAATCAACAGCATCATCTTTTCTTGCCATCAGTCTTGTCATACAACAGGATCGGGAGGAGGGGGGCTAGGAACACACTGCTGTATTTCATGCCTTCAGCACGCTACTTACAACTCCAAATCTTCAGTTAATTCCTTCAGTGCTGTATCTAAGCAATTTTAGCAGTAACTTCTCACCCTCTTCTCTACCAGCCTGCCTAAAACTGCCTCCAGACCCGCCAAGTCTTCTTTTACAGTCCTGACACAATTAAGAGGATTATCAGGCAACAGGCATCAGGCAACATCTCTTTTGTAATACCCTGTAATAATTAAAAAAAAAGCTGTACCTGCTAGTCGTTTATATTTTAATAACCCCTTTAATTCTTCAGCAAAAAGATGGTGAACCTGATTTTTAGACTGTTTCTAAGACAATAATTTCAAAGGCAGTTTGTCAGAAATCAACACAACAGTATCAGTGTAAGAGGAGCAGGAGGCCAGCTGGTTTAGTTTTGCTGTCCACTGCCACCTGCTGTTAAAACTCCACCAAGTCAAACTTCTGAGCTCTAGTTTCTGAGGGATATGGCTTAAGAGCGCAGAAAGAAGGGAAAGCTTTGGAATTGAGACTGCTGGGGAGAAAAGAAAAAAAAGGAAGGGGACATACCAAGAGAATTGCTCACCTAGACTCACTGGGCTAGGGCACAGCACAGCAGCTATCCAAGTTTGGATTCTTTCCAGCAATGTTGGATTTCTGGCACCTAATTTATACAGCTAATCTCCAACTCAAGATAAGGCTTTTCCAGACAGTGATTCAAAGCAAAGGCCTCAACTAGTCAGTGTTGTCAAATTTCCTCACAAAGAAAAAAAGCAGCTATAGAAAAGAAAACTGATGGTTTTATACCTTCAGCACCTTCATACAGTTCCACTAATGCACCAGCTGTCCTCCAGTGGTTGTCAAATTAATTGTCACTATTCAACGTTGCATTTTTAGTATTTAATTTGTTTTAAAATGTCAGATCGCAGACCTTGCAGTGGAAGCAATTTTGGGGAAAACATGCAGCAACGACTGAGTCTACCTCCCACGTAGAAAAAAGAAGTTCACTAGTTCCAAAGTCTGCAGCTGGGATTCATGAAATCCTTAAAGGAATCTGCTAACCACACCAGCTAGGACATCCCATATTATCCCAGTGACTGCTTCCGAGGCAAAAGCCTTTGCTTTATGCCACATTCAAAACACCACACGAAGAAGCATTTAGCAGGTGTAAATTTTAAATTAAGACACGGTGGCTTGCTACAACTTCTGTCAAGTCCAATTCTTTAAGTGTAAAGCTTTTCTTAGCCATTGAGGAGTGATATAATAGACATACCTTCCTGCTGGTGATAAGCTACTTCTTCCTAAAATGTCTGAGTCTGGCAAATGAAATGACTCTCTCCAGCTGTAATCCCCTTCAGGGAGCTTATCACATCAGTGCAYACTTAATGAACAACATCACCAGGTCCCTACTTGAATGGTGTGTGTTTTGTTGAAAGGTATGTTTTGTTATCAGATGAAGTTCATTTTGGTTGTGATGTATATGTCCTTATTCACACACAGGTGATCCTAATTTAAAACCTAAACAAAAAAATGTATTCTGTGACATTCTTGTGCCACAGCTCAAACAAAAACTAAATTTGCCTAACATGAGGAACAGCTGAGTTACATTTACCTCAGAGGCATGAAAGCCAGTCTCCTGCCTTGTGAAAGCATTTACTTCTGCACAAAGTGAATATAAACTTCGTACTTCGTTGGTCACTGTATATATGAACTGGTAACGCAGGTAAGCAACTACATGAGACAACAGAGGTTCAGGTCCACATTCTGTAACCTTAAAGTCAATTAAAAAATATTTCTTGCTTAACTTGCATCCTCTCTATAAACTAATCCCATTATCTAAGTTGTGGGAGTCACACATGCACCCACTGCACAAAGTACATACTCAATCACATTACTCAGCGAGCTAATAATTACACGGAGCCAGCAGCACCCAGAAACCAGCAGCACTCAGAAACTACTTTAGAAATTTGCATCAATTTTGCTGCAACCTATTCAGCTCTTCAGCTGATAATTTAACAACAGTTTCAAAGGGTGATTCTATAAAAGTAGAAAGTGATATTAATACCACTGTAGGCAAGCATCACTCACAGTAAACAAAAGTCTTCCATTTATTCCCGATCAACCAGGAATTATTTAACTTCAGTAAACTAAAGCTTCTCCAACTGCTCAAGTTACCTGGTAGAAGAAAATTCTAATTTCCTCACTCAAAATTCTTTTCCATGTAATTTAAATTCAGATTTTTTCTTTCCACAGGTAATTTAACAACCAGCCAGCTAAAGCAAGTCTGCACTGTGTCTTAAAGAGAGGAGAAATAAAATTCCTCTTCCATTAGTCCCCAGCATATTTGAGCAAAACGTAGGCTGGCACAAATTAGTGTTTTGTATGTATCATACGCAGCTGCCATTCTTCTCAATAACTAAATTATATTCACTAGACCCACTCTGGATCCTTGCCAATTTATGTCAGCACAGATCCTGCCAGAAGACCCTCTGTAACAAAACGTCTGTTTAAGGCAATTACAGCAATGCGAGAAAGCCGTTATCTGCCTGCAGCCACTCACCCAGCCCCACATGGGAGTTGGTCAGCAAGGAAGAACAGGGAAGGAACTAAAAAATACGCTCATTAAGCACATATACATTCAGCTTCGGCAAACAGCAATTTTGTGATCACAATCCCATTCCTTACCAGAAACCTGAAGCCACTGATTGGCCACACAGTGCTGAACCTTCATCCCAGCTGGACGTTTAGAGAATGTGGAGAGTTAAATTAACACTGCCATTTTACTGTTGCCTCGTCCCTATTTCTCAGCTGCCAAGAAGCCAGCCTTAGCTCATGCTAGCCGTCCCTCTAGAGTCAAGAGAGAACGAAACCAGGAGGATTTAAGAAAATACAAAATTATTTCAGGATCAGGCCCCCCATGATTTCTTGGTTTTTGTAAAGTGATTGCAGGACTGAGCAGACCATGTCTTTGTTAATTCCCTTGGCCAATTTACCTATTTCCTTTGCACTTTCTCACATAGACATATAGTCCCGTGGCTCAGCAAATCGAACTCTGCTTTAGATAACCCTGGCAGACACAGGTACATGGTCTATAAGAGACAACAGACACTTTGGGAGCTGTCTTTTTCTTATACATCAACACTAGTGGTGCAGTTTGTCATGTCAGTGGTGTTTCACTGAGCTGAACTGATGAGACACAGAGAGACATTACAGATATCTTCACCAAGTTCTCTTTAGCATACTGTAAATATATGGTAATACACTAACATCAAAGGAATTCCTTAGAACTTACATCAAAGTAGCCAGCAGCAAAACTGAGACCCTCCCTATGGTGGAAACTGATTCTCCATCCTAGGGTTTGCAAACATCCTACAAGAAAACAATACAGAGAATTAGCAAAAGTCATGTAATCTAATTAAAACCATATTTTTATTTATAAAAGCTTTTTCACTGAGCTTACTTCTGAGTACAACTGTGTGAGGATATGTAACCTGACCAAGATAACATGCTATCCAGTACTCGATCCTGCAGTCCTCTTTCAGGGAAGACATTTTGACCCTGAGAAAATAGAAAGGTTATTTTTCTGAACCCTTGTCCTTTTTATCCCCTAAGTACATCAGTTTACCTAATAACTACATTACATATCTACAAACTCTTACTTTCTTGTGGAGTTGAAAATACCTTTAGTTTTTTGGTTTTTTTTTTTAATTTAAAACAGAAAACTATATTTAATGAAAGCTTGACTGTGCAACATGTCTAGCCTACAAAAGCTACTCAAGACTAGTCTGGTCCCCATACTTTTAGCTGAGAAAGATCTACAGAGATTGTATTGTCTTTCATCTTGTCTCCTACCTGTTCTCCTTGTGCCACTTCCCCTCATTTCCCAGGGAGCATCCCACTCTTCTGCCTCTCAACTTCAATTTAGGATTACTATCAGGTACCTTATGTATGGTATTACAAATAAATTATGAGGTAGATGTACATTTTAGAGGTGGTTTCTCAACCAGCTTTTTACTACTGGGCCCAAAACTGGTTAAACGACAAAGGATCCATTTAAATATTTCTATCAATTTAATTAAACTGGGATTACATTCATATCTGAAGCTATGACTCCACATGACAATAAATATTAAGTTACCTATTAATGGATCAAAAGTCTCAGCTATAAAACATGAATCAGTGCAAATTTACATTCCTGTCTACATTTGTTAAGAACATTTTAAGAGGAAATTTTAATATGGCTTTGTTTTCCCATTTCTTTTTTAATGCCTCTCAAAAAAAGACCTTTAGGCAAGCTGGAGGCGATTCACAGGGACAAGAGCACAGACTCTCTGTGGATTTCCCTCAGGTTGCTTACAGGTCTCTCCTTCTTTTCTGGCTCAAAAGTCACGGTCCCTGGATATGCCCAGATGTAACTGCTCTCCTGTATAAGCAAAACCAGGCTGTGTGTGTATTGTCTGCATCTAGCCTTGCACCAAACTTCTGCATTGGATTTAGCCCTAGACTTTACTCTTCCTCAGTGTCCAGCAGTCCAGCAGTATCCATGAATGAAAATATGGCTGTGTGAAGACTCCTTTCAAATTTAGCACCTCTTAAAAAAACCTTTAATAGCCATAAAGTGAGCAAACTGCCACCACCCCAGAGAAGAAAACGTGCCATGTGGGAAGGCATTTTCTATTTTTCTATTGATTACACTAACTTCATAAAACAAATCTGTTTTCCTCCCACCCAACTTCTGCTCTTACCCTCAGTTTTTGAGCACATTACTCCTCTTTACTCCTATATTCCTCATTAACATGGCAGTTCTTGACCTAGTTACACACCTTCCTTCACCTCCAACTCCTGCTGCGAGATTTCTTCCCCCCATCCCTATCTTCCCAGACATCCACTTGTTAGCTCCTGCTTCTCACTCTCTTTCTCCCCTTCCCTGAATTTCTTCCTCTTTCTCACATTTGATATTTACAACTTCCCTTGTATTTGAGCCAGGCTTCTTCCTCTTCATCACGCCTCTTGGTGTTGCTCGTCGCCACACAAAGCCCAAATGAAATATTCTATGTACTTCCAGTAAAATTCTATAGTCCCTGCTGTCCTCAACAGACCACACTGAAATCAGTTGGGAACATGATACACTTACCGTCTTATAAGCACATAGTAAGCTGTGAGAGGCTGAATCTGCTCAGTATAGATATATCTAAGAATTTCACTGACAAATTTTAAGACAAGTAATAAGATTCTACAAAGACTTATTACATATAAAAATTTTGCAAATTACCACAAAGAAAGCAAAACAGATACCCTTGGCCCAAGTGGCCTTCCTTTTAAACCTCATATTCCTAGTCCAAAGTACAGAGGCATCAAAATTTCACACCCCCCCCCCCCAAAAAAAGACTAGATCATGAAAATTTTTGCCTAAAAGTGGCAGAACAATACATTTCCCTTAACATCTTCCTTGTGAGTCATTTAGATGTTCCCAAAAAAAAATCAGTCCAACTATACTTATCATTCTAACATGGTATAAACAAAACTAAGGCTATTTCAAGATTTGTTTTAAATCTTACAAGCAGTGCAGAAATCTAAGTCCGTAGTAACCCAAATAAGGCAAATGAGGTGCGTATCCTGCATGAGCTGTAAAATATTGACAACAGAGTTTGCACATTACTTGACATGCAATAGACTCTACATAACTTTATTTCATCTCTTTCAGGAAGTACTATCAAGTTATCTGGCTTCACACTATCCCATAGTAACTGAAAAGTTAAGCCACTAGAGAGTCTGTGATGGGGATTTTGTGAAAGCGTACGTGGTCTGTGTTTTCGCAAATTAATGCAAAGTGATACATGCTCAGAAAAATGACACAAGATACATTGGGGAAGAATGTGAATCAGAACCTGGAAGGCAGCAGAATTAGCCTACTTACTGAAGCAGACTTATTAACTATAAAGCTATTTATATAGTTGTAGTTAATAATATAAAATATATGTTCTGTATATTATTAATACATTCTACTTAGTAATATAATAAACATACAGAACATACAGCTTATATTAAGCATAAAGCTGTATCTTAAAAACTCAAATTGTTCAAATTGTATGACAAAACAAAAAAGCATTCTTGAAACTATCTTAAATTATATATGCTTATGTAGGATGAAAAAAACCACTTGCTTTTAAAGCATTAATGGACTGCCAGCCCAAACTTCACGTGCCAAGTCACAAGTTTATAAAGAATTCTCCTGACTGTGTTTTAAACTGCTGAGTGTGCATGTGAAAGGAGATCAGGTCCTAAAATCCTGCACAAGAATAAAACCCTTGTTGCAAGATAGCCAGATCATTTTACAGCAGCATTGATGRGTTGAGGGGCGGGGGGAGCAAAACACTTCCAAATCCGTACAAGGCACACAGTGTTCTGCTCCCAAAAAGGAAATATTAATTTCAGTGCACATTTTTGGAGTGCCATTAGGATGACACACATAAAGGCTTACCCTTGCATTTGCCCTGCTCCCAAGTTAATTCTTTTCCAGTTGCAATTTTTTTGTTTTAAGAAAGAGGTTGGAGGTGGGTTTGCGAGGAAAGGGAGAAGTTGCACATGAAAGAAATGGGTTAAGATAAACCTTCAAAGAGAAAAAGTRTGGCTGAAAAAAATGTACAGGGATGCTGCAGGCAGCTAATGCTTTAGTCCTGTAATATTTTAAGCTGTACTACCTTGGTGCAGGTACTGCAACAAGGAGGTCCCATTCTCCCCAAACATTTTATGGCTTTTTCCCACACACCTTGCTACCATCACATCTGGCATTCGCCTAGTGATTTTCTTTGGCAAGTCAGTCTTCAGCAGCACCAGTTCCCCAATCAAGCATACACGCTCAACGCTACTGATGTGAAAAAAGCACCAGCAGCAGCTGAAGGCAGAGGAGACTGGCACCATACTTTTCAATGGCTGTGCCAAGTTCTGTCAGGCTAAAATGGTTGTGAAATTACAGTGTGTCTATGACCATGCTCAGAAGCAGCAGGGAATGTTCTAGAAACAGCCCTTGGTCCCACCACTTTGCTGCCCCAGCTATTACATCCAAGAAACCTCCCTAATATACAAGATTAAAGACAAATAAAGGAGCAGAGTTTGTTTTATTCTGGGTGTTTTGCCTTCTCAATGATGGCTGGTTCCAAGCAGCAGTTTGCGAGCAGCTGTAGTTTTTGCCAGCTGGCTCTGACCCCCGAAGGGGGCTCAGCAGACCCGCACACCCACTGCTCACCCYGGCTGCTGGGGCTCCCCCTGCATGTCCTGGCCAAGGGGGTGCAGGCCCAGGTTGGACACAAAAGGGGGGTACCCGCCTATATGTAGAATGGAAAGGCCTGGATTACCTTTGTAAGAAGTACGTAGTTGCGCCTCACTTATGAGCTACGGAGGTATTTTTCCATCCTGTAGCTGCCTCACTGTAATTCAACCATATTTTCCTGGGGGGCTGCTGTGCCTGTGCAGCCGGCGCTGTTCCTGCAGCGCGGAGGGAGCACTGCCACGCTCCTGAGCTACAGCGATGAAGTTCTTGGAGGTCCTTCTCACACAATTACCTCATGAGGGGGCATGGAGAGGGAGGCGCTGATCTCTCCTCCCCGGTGTCCGGCCACAGGACGTGAGGGGATGGCGTAAAGCTGCCTCAGGGGAAGTTCAGGTTGGGTATTAGGGAAAAGCTCCTCACAGAGGGTGGTGCGGCATGGGAATGCACTCCACAGGGAAGGGGTCATGGCCCAAGCCAGTTGGTGTTCAAGAAGCGTTTGGCTATATATACACACACACATATATATATGGTTTAAGTTTTAGGTTGCCCTGTGTGGAGCGAGGAGCAGGCCTGGATGATCCTCGTGGGTCCCTTCCAGCTCAGGATAGCCTATGCCCCTGTGAGCTTCTGCAGCCTCCTCGACCGCCTTACTCTTGCGTCTCTTCTTCCAGAGAGTGGGAAAAGCCCTGTAGCTTTGCAGCCACCCACTTAAGGCTAACGTGAAACCCCAGTTGTGGGGGCTTGGACTGCTGGTGTGGGGAGCTCAGGGTGCCATTTCCAACCACAGCCAGCGGCGGTTGCCTGTGTACCTCATGTAAGGAACGCACCGGACACACGGTGCTATTTCCCCGTGCGTCCTGACCCTTACAAAACCCTGCTTGCGCTTTTATCCTCCACCGCGTTCGCCCGCGGCGAGTCTCACGCTTCCGTTACACACGGTAGGAAAGATTTATTTCCAGTCGCTTGTTTTAAATCTGCCCCTGGTGGGGTGTCCAGCACCTGGGGGGAAGCCGGAGCAGCCTCCCCCGGGCCCTCCCTCGGTCGGCAGAAGGGTCGCCCGCGGCTCAACCCTGCTCAGCGCCCTCGGTGCCACCGGCCGCCCTTTCCCCCGCGCTCTGCCGCCCCCGGGCGGCCGGGCGGAGCGGAGCGGGGCGGGGCGGGGCGGGGCGGGGCGGGGCGGGGCGGGGCGTCCCGTCCGGTAGAAACGGGGGCGGAAGTGTCGTCATACAAAGGCTTACCCCCCTCCCTCAGTGGAGGAAGGACGGGCTCCAAGATGGCGGCGCCGGAGGAGCGGCTCCTGTCGGACGGGGAAGGCGGCGCCCTGGGCTCGGCGCGGCTCTCCCCGCCCCCGGTCTCGGAGTCTCCCGAGGCTCTGGCGCCCTTGGAGCCGCCGCCTCAGAGCAACACGCTCATGGGGCTGCCCATCGTGGCGATCGAGAGCATCCTCAGCTTCCTGTCCTACGATGAGACGAGCCAGCTCCGCCTGGTAGGGGCCGGGAAGGGGAGGGGGG